>JASDQU011404840.1:8213-28989 GCA_032191745.1 Picea mariana | reverse complement strand
AAAACCCTCAAAACTGATTGTGCTCAAGAGATCCAATGCAAATAAGATAATAATCTAGAATGAATAAGGAGTGCACCTTGCCCTTTCCTTTACAGCTCCAGTCTATTCCTCTGTTGAGTTAGTTAAACTCTAGGGTTAACTCTTAACCTAACTCATCTTTTATTTTCTTTCATTGAGTTACCCATTTTCACACAAAGTCAACTTAACTTTATAATATTATGTTTTCTGGTTGACTTTGTCCCCAATATGCGTGAGACTATAGTATAGTGGGGAAATCTAGACTATTGAGTCTCTCCAAACCTCTTCATCAAGAGGTGGGGGACAATAAAGAGTCTTTGGAAGGATCATGATTGGTTTTTATATTTTTCCAGCTAGATTTCCCTCTGGGCCTTCAGCTCCTGCTTCCCATGAAATGAGGTATAATCCCTTCTTGGGTCAGTGCACCTGAAAACCCAAAAGATAAGGAAATGAAATGGAATAAGCATAGAAAATGATAAGTATGATCGAGAATGGCATGATGACTCTTCAAGGAACCCCCTAGTAGCGCCCCATTCATTCCCAAGGGTGACCAACTTACTAGTATGTAATGACACCCACCAAGGTTAAATAAAGAAAAAAGTATAATTTCCAAGAAAACGTTCCGTAATCAAGAAATAATTATTTGCAACATATTCAAATGCTTCAATTATTAGAAGGACACTTACCATGATACCGAACTTATTACCTCATGAAGCAAGACCTGTTGTCCTATAGGGCCAAGACGGTGTGATGGATGTTGCTATTCTACTGATGATGTATGGTGATGCATCAATTAATAGGAGGGGGCCTTGCAGGGCTATGCTATTCAATTTGGCACTCAACACTCCATGTCTACTACTTGTGGGCCTCGATACATGATCTCTTTAGTTACCCCTAATATGAGGGGTTGACATCATTCTCCTACTCAGGGACATGTGCTCACTGTAGAACGCATGAGAACCTCAACATCTCAGGTATGACCTGTGACTACAGACTCAAAAAAAATTGTCAGAATATCTAGGGTGGTGCTATCACCCCTTGTTCTTATGAAAATTATCAAAATCCAAAAGCAAATGTTGAAAAGAAAATTTTCTAATATTTTTATTCTAACATGTCAATATGATTATGAAAACATATAAGTATGACATAGCAATGATGCAAGATGCAAGAGTAAAATATGTAAATCATCAACATGTATGCAAACTAGGCTAAGCTAAATGCAAACTACACTACCATGATATGCAATATGCAACGTATATACAATTAGATGCAAGATGAAAATGCCTACCTACCTAGACTTACCTGATTTTAGAAGGAGTAAAGTGGTTTTTAATGGAAAATAAACCCCATCATCATCAAAAAACCCTAGCACATGACATCATCATCAAATCCTAATGTCTAGGGAGAGGAAGGTAAGATTCTAAGTGGGATGATCACCAATAACCTCTTTGAGTGGTTTCCAAGCATAATCAAGTGCAACGTCCTCCATCAGATGCTGAATAAGGTATGGGTGCACCATCCAAGGTGTTGTATTTCTACCCATATTCCTACCATCATGACCATACATGTTAAATGAGAGCCCATCTATCCATAATCCAAGGTCCAAAATATGTGAGAGCCTATATATAAGTATATCAATCCATTATGTGACTCAACACTTTGCATCACACACTGCATATCTTGCAATAGATGCACAATGTCTTGGGTAAAAGCATGAGATGTCCTTTAAAGGACCATGTTAGGTGCATCCAAATCATTCAAAGTTATGGAATAAAGTAAGACCAATGTTCACAAGGTACAAGAGTCCTTACATCATATAAAATAAGCCATTACTGAACATAGAAGCCACATCAATAATTCACATTAAATATCCCCTTCAAACTTCACATTATCTCAATACTTTATGAAATTTGGAAAGTTTAGGTATGAGAGGAAAATCAGAAGACCCTATTAGGTGCACCAACCAATGCAGGAAATACAATACCCAAGTAGAGGGATAAGTCCCAGGAGATGTTGGAAATAAAGAAACCCTTCAAGAGTAAGTATGATAGTGAAATGTATTGGGATTACTTCATGGCTTATGGAATCATTTGTTCCATTTCTATGAGAGCCTTTGTAGAGGGAGCACTTTATTCTTGAGGTTCCCTTTCCTCGATACTTTTTACATTCCAAACCCATTCTCTTTCCCTTTGATACTCATTTGTTACTTTACAAGTTCCCTTTGCAGGTTTCAAGCCTTATTCTTTCATTTTACTGGGTTAAAGTCCTATTATAGATGTGCATTCAATGCATTAAGACAAGCGGCGATTACCATTAGAGGGGGTAGAGATTAAGATGGCATTTGGATTTTATAGTTGGCCATTATCATTTTTTATAGCATCTGCATCAACCTTAGCATTCTATCCCTTTTGCTCATGAGAGAATGAACCATGACCCATTACCGAAGATTAGTACACTGTGATAGGCTCTAGGATGGTATGTGTTAAGTATGGGGGTGAAATAGAACGTTACCCTTGTTAGATCCCCCTAGTAATATCCCTGTTCCTTGGGGGTGACAATACATAACTGGATTACAAATGATGGTCACCAAAGGTGAAACAAGGAAACACGCATAACTTATTGAGCTTATGATTCATTATCCAACTTCAATCAATGATCCTCATTCATATGCCTAATAAATTAAGTATGGAACTTCATATGAAACAAGGGTTAATTTACCTCACGATGACTATGTTTATTGGATGTGATGAGCTTTGCATCTGACGCATCTGAGGGGTTGTTAGGTTGAACTCTGTGGACATGCTGATTATCATGATTTTCAAAATCCATGTCTTCACTATGGGCCATGAGACATGATATCCTCTAGTTACCCATAGGTGAGAGGGGATAACATGTAAATTTATACCCCTACACATACACTACTCCAATATAGTGGTATATGCCTAGGACTAGCTACAAAAAACCAAGCAGAATATGATGTCGTGATTGATCTCTTGGCCGATGTTGTTCACTTTCTCATTCCTCATGTTAGTGTGTTCTTGGATTCACAACTCATTGTCCATCAGTTAAACAATGTATATTATGTACACAATCCTTGCTTATTTAGAAAATACCTGCAAGTTAGACTTCTATCAAATTTTTTTGGATCTATTACATTCACACACATTCCCATAAGTCAAAACCAAGTTGCAGATCATGTTGCGAATGAAATTATAGATTGGAATTTATCACATTAATTAAATCATTTTTTTGATGGTTTATATATTCATCACATCATATAAAGTAATGCGATAAAAAATACAACCTTAGAAATACATTCAAATCACATAACACACCATAAAATCACATAACACACCATAATATATATATATATATATATATATATATATATATATTAGAAAATGGGGTACAATACAAAAGCCCAACCCTCACTACGACTGCACTCAAATACTCATATACAAAAAATGGGGGAATTTTCCCCTATACAAGTTTGATACAAAAATGTGGGCCTAGATTTTATAGCCTTAATTTACACCCTAAAAGGTTAGAAATGAACAAAACAAAAGATGTAAGCCAAGACACAACCTTATCTAAAGATTCAAACAATTTTTGAGGGGTGTCTCTAGTCATCTATGGGACAACCAATGACATGCCACTTGTCATCAGTTCACAACAAGAGACACCCTTTGTAATCTTCCAGATTCATGGAGTTTAAAAGAGGAAAGCGATGGATGATTTGGTTCTTCATGGCATGGGCCTTGGAAATCACATCATTCAAATCTCCAATGGTCTCTAGAAGATATAGAATCTCTCCTAAACCTCTTCCAAGAATCTATATAAAGAAGGAAAATCTTGAGCATGGGGAAGGAGAATCATTTACGTATCTATGCTACCAAAATTCAAAGTTGCTTCTCCATCTACATAAGTTTCAATCAATTTTCCTAACTTGGCTGAAGAGATGAGGAGGAGAAAGGAGCAAGGGGCAAGGAGGACTGCACCTACACGAAGAGGTAATAGTATTGATGTACTTCTATCATTTGAATTAATAGATAATTGGTTTTTCCCTATGAATGTTTGTATTTCATAATGTTTAGATATAATTTATTCTTTCATAGATCATGTTAGATTCAAGCTAGATCTAGGGTTCTAACACTAGGAAGAATGATAGAATGGTTTTTTTTTGTCTCTTGTGTGTAGGAAGTAGGTTTTAAGAGATGGAAGGAACTTCATGATTACAACAACTAGGACATATGAAAGACAACCTTTAGGAAAAGGTATGTCATTCCACCATTTCTTAGTTTAAATGGGAATCCATTTTCTTATTTCAAGAGGAAAGCCATAGAAGTCTATCCCAATGTCTGTCTAGTATCAATAGGCATATCCTAGGGAGATATTACTATCCACCCATGATATTTTCTCCATAACAGAACTGGCGACTCCATTGTGGAAGAATATTTGATTATTCTTTAGTTAAGAATCCCTTCCCTATTATCCTCTATTTTTATTTGGTTGTTTTCTTCCTCGGTACTCCCTCATAGGTTAGATCTCTCATATTTGATAGATATGAGCTAGATCTCTCTTTTTTAAATTTTTTTTCAAGGTGTCGCTTGTTGCACTACTAGTGACAAACGACTAGTCGCCTATTGAAGGTCATATGACTTGTGACACCCCCTGCAAACTTTAAAAATTGCAAGGTTTCCATATTTCTTTGGTCATATTTATATTTGTTTGATATCAGGGGTCTGTGATTGGTCTGTATATTTGGAACTTGTCTCTAGTTGAGTCCTTTTGTCGCACCTTGTGTCTTCAATTTCAGTTTGAAGTGTGTTTGTGTGGCTTGCTTGGATTTCTTGTGCGAACTTATTTGTTGTCTAGTGATCCATTGAAGTTGGGAAGTGCACCCAACAGATATGATTAGATATAGTAGCATCCCATATTGACTGTATTTGGTTTTTTTACCCTCTTGTGATTGATGTTCATTACTAGATACCCCTTTATAAGTAAGTTTTTGGTTGAGATTCTTGTAGAGACATTGGAGTGTGCTTTTTAGCATCACTACCAATTTCCTACAACCCTTGCTTGCTAAATTGATGGTTTTCCGTTTGTAGATTATGTTATTGTTTAGATTAAGGAAACATTTTTCATCATATTTGGAAAAATAAAAAAAAATATTTGCACGCTTACAAGCTTTTGAAGCATTAAGGACAAGGTGCATTGCTTGAAGTGTTTGGTTTGTGATCTTTTCAAAAGTTTGGTTGTGATTTGTATTTCTTGGTTGCTTGATGTTTGAGAGGTTTCATTGTGAAGTTTAAAAAGAAAAACATCTCTTTCCATCCCATAGCTAGAATTCATCGAATTGAACAATTGGATTAACATATTTTCCTTGCTTTGGTTGGGTCAAGAGTAAAAAACACCATCAAAGTTTCATACATTTCCCTTTGACATAAACAACATTCACAAGAAAATTTTCGTAAAGATAAAATAAACTAGACTCTTTTCTTTGTTAGTGAACCAACATTAGATAGGTTTAGGGCCTTGGAATAGGATTGGAGAGTGAACTCTCCAAGACCACTAAAATGAAATCTAGAAGTCATTAAAGAGTGTAAAATCCATTCTTAAAACTAGTGTGTCGGGAATCTCCTCTAACATATGAGTTAAGCATGAGGTCACATCAAGGAAAGTCGAGATATCACCCCTCTCTGTTTGTTTTTGTGTTTGTGACATCATTCCGATTACTACATATACATGGGTTTCATTGTTTCCACACCTCCATGTGAGGTAAATCCTTTGAATATTTGCGCTTAGTTACCTTTCCCTTATGTGTGGTCATACCTGTGACTGTTTTCTCAATCATTTATTGTGAGGTGGTATCCTTAGTCACAATTTCGAGGTAGCTACATAGGTGACTGCAGGTGGGACGTGCTTGTAATACCTGGGGTAGATGTTTATTCACGGTCTCAGTTCCCCTGGAGGATGCCCACCTTAATAAAAGGGTACTTGCACTTGTTAGGGTTGTCTCATGTAGTTCATCGTAATTGTTACTTATACCTTTGCTATCCAATATTTTGGGGACTTCATCTTCCTGAGAGGGTTGGTTTTCAGAATCCCCCTTGAGCCATTGGTTTCTTTGCCGTTGTTCTGATTTATTAGAGGTGTGATCTTTGGTTTTGAGTCTATGTCGACCTTAGGTTGAATTGTGTTTTGATTTGAACATATTATTTTCACCGTGACTGAATCATCGCATTGGTCCCATCGATTAGGAGGACTAGAGATAATCATGGAGGAACAACCACCCCCATCAATTGCGAGGAATAGAACCAATCATGAAGGAACAACCACTACTAAAGTGGTGTGAGATAGGTGACCAAAAATTCTAAGAGTCCCATATTTGGTTTGAGTAGACCGGGTTGGTTGAAGTGGAAGTGGTTGACAAAAGTCCTCCACCCAACCTTAACCCTCCTTTTTCTAATCCATATGCACCCATACTTATCCAGGTAAGGGAAATTTTTAGTGAACCTTTTTTTTTGTTCAACGATCCTCACACCATGTCAGGACCAAGTGTTTATTATAGTGTGGCTAACCCATCAATCCCATCTATGAGTGGCACTGAGGGAATCCCAATGATGTCCACTTTACCATCCTTGAGTGTCATTGGACCTACACCAACTATGCCCATTTCTATAGGTCCTTCTATCTGGGGGACATTGGTCCTGTTCTGTTTTCCATCCACTAGTCTATTATCATTCCCATGCCCATCCCAGCCATTCTAATGCCCACATATGGATCTCTTTCTAGTGGGGGGATGAGACTTGTTTTAGCATAGGGGGTGGAATTCCCCACCTCTACCATTCCTATGAATGACCCAATGTTGTCGAGTGTTGGTTTACCTTTTGCTTGGAACTTTCCTAGTGGTTTTGGGGCTATACCTAGTCATTCTAGGGGAAGTAATGTGTCAGGAGGGTTTAATTTCTTTTGGGTTAGCACACCTTTCCCTAGGAGCACATCCCTTGGGGGAAAATTTTCATAATGGGGAGGCTATCCCTTTATCCATACCTCTAGTCACAGGGGGTTCTTTCTTGGGAATAGTCTTGGGAACATGTTTTCTATTGGGTTTACACCTACCCCTGGGGGTAATACCCTTGGGGGAATGTCTATTTCTAGGAGAATCCATGCTTCTAGGACTTCCATCGTCCTTGGGGGTACCTACTTTTCTGAACACCACAATGCTTCGGAAGCACGAATGTAGGGGGATTGCAAGGTTCATATATGACTTTAGAAACTTCATATTCCTCCCAGTCTTCATTTTCTCATACATCGTTTCCTTTCCTTGCAAGGTTAGACTTTCCTAATTTGTCACATTTGACAAACAAACCTATTTCTCATAACCCTTCATGGTCAACCATGCCTACTAAGCTCCCACTAGACATGCCCAAATTTGATGAAAATCTGGGAGAACACCCCTCCATGCACATAATGAAATGTCATTTGTAGTTCTCATCCAATTCCTTGATGGATGTTAACATAAGGTTATGTATTTTCTAGATATCCCTGACCAGAAGTGCTGCCAAATGGTACATTGAATTACAAGGCACTTACTTTAATGTTTTTAATGACTTGCGATGGAATTTATAATGCATTATCAATTTCCTATTCAGTATGAAATTGGAACAAAACCCTTGACATATTTGCGATAGGACACATCCACCCACATTTCCAATCATATCCATGATTGGAGGCAAAGTCGCAGGATGATTAAGACTCAAATTCCCGATAAGCTCTGGATGGAGTGGTTCACAAAGTCTCTCTTACCACCCATTGACAAGGATGTAGCTATGGATGGGGTGGCTATTGAAGAGAAAGCCATCATGCATTCCCAACACTTAGACTTGATTTATTCTCAGTCAAGCACTCTCTATGATATTATCCCGCATGCTCCTAGGATGTCAACAGATCCCAAAAAGACAAACCCAAGAACCCATGCCAATGGTGTGGAATGTTCTGTATCCCATGCCTCTATGGACCAATTAGCCGACCAGATGGGTCACATGTCTATTTTGTCACACCCATCGACTATTGGTCATAATGCTACAATTTCTATGGTCCCCACTCAGGCCTCCAAAGTGAATTTGGTGCAGTCCATGCAACCAAAGAATCCTTAAAAACCTAGAGGAAAAAATAAGAGGAACCAAAGAAAAAATTCCAACACTTAGCAAGGGACCACTCCCACCCAAAATTATCAAGGGGGGGATGAAAGAGAAAAATAAGAGTCTTTTGCCTTGCACCATCTATGGGGAGGAACATCCTACTCATTGGTGTCCTCAGAAGGATGAAATCCATCAAATTTTGGCTCAATAAAGGGTTTCCCAACATCTTGTTGTCCTAAATCATCCTTCCCCCCTCAACCTCAACACATGGTTGCAACAAATCCTGCCCCTTTGCAAGGGATCATGGACGGTACCCCTCAAAATGAGGGGTCTTCCTCAAATGATACAATTTTCATGTGTGACTAGATGGTCAATTTGCAGACTCGAGCTAAGAACTGCGACAATTCCGAGCCTAGTCCTGCTGTACAAGAGACAACATATTCTTCCCAGCATGGTGGACCTGTTTAGATTGAGAATCCATCCTTTGACATTCTGCTTCACCCCTCCAAGGGAATTTTTTGATGAACAACACACAACTCAAATACAAGGGATTCTCACAATTACAGTATTGTGGAAGACTTGGCCTAGGCACCATGTGCCATGTCCATGCTCGAATTCCTCCAAAGTTTCCCTATGTAACGAAAATACTTGTTGTCTACCATAGGCATGGTTGATCCCTTAGATTCTAGTTTGATAACCTTTGATTCTGATTAGGTTCATCATAGGATTTCTCATCAAATCACTTTCCAGATCAAAGTGAGAACAATGGGGAAAAATATCCTTTTCACTCTTATTAATGAAGGAGCCTCAAATTGCATTATGTCTATAGCATGTTGGAAATCCCTAAACTCTCCAAAGATAGACACAATTGCAAAATTTTTGAAAGCATTCGATGGACATATGTTTCAGCCCCATGGGATTATCACTGACTTAACCATTGAGTGTTATAGCAAGATTTGCCTCACCCTATGAAAATTTGCTCAGAAGTCCTTTTTCCATTTCCCTATGCAGACTTGAAGTCCCTTTTTGCAGTTCTGAGAGATAAAAAATAATATTTTTCCACATATATGCACCCTAACTATTATACAATATGCATATATGCAGGTTGCACCATTATGTCTCGGGTACATCGGGTTTTGTGTCCAAAATTAAAAAATGGTGTCAGGTTTCCATGTCACGTCATTAGATCCATGATCCTTGACCTTCCATATACTGGAAATGTTTTGACTCGACCCTCCAGTTCCATTTGAAGGATATAAATAGGCCATATCCAAGCTGTGGAAAAGAGGAGAAAAATTCAACTTTGAGAGCAAAGTTACTCTGGAGAAATTATTCACTTCATATTAAGTTTGCATCCCTTTATCCTTTTAAGTTTGAACAGATTGTTCAACCCACAAGATCTTCCCTACTTGATTGATAACCTCATTGTCTCTCTTATATGAGCTTGCCTTTGGTGGAGGCCCAGCTGGAAGGGACTTAGTTTCTCAGTTCCGAACCGTGCCGACATAGAAGTTTGTAATTCATACACTTTTGTTGATTACATTTTAATATAAATACTCTTTTCTCGTCCAATTAATGTATTGCAAATATTTAAATTGTTATTCCATGGGTGTATTTGTTATGAATATTGATGGATTATTCTATTGAATGTGCTAACTTTATGTATTATCACCATATGCTTGTGTTTTTTGGTTGTTGAGGACAAGTTGCAGGTGTATTGCTTTGGGTCAAGTGCTTAATGGTGGACTTCATCGAACGTTTGGATGAGGTAGGCTCTTTATCTTGTCTTGTTAACATATTTTTTTATATAACATACTTGAGATTAGAGTTGATTTCTGCAGTCATTTCCATATGTTGTGGTTTACCCCATGCCATAGAGATATTTTTCTCATAACAAAATTGACGACCATACTGGGGATATAATCTTATTTTCGGGTTTTGGAGTGTTTTTCTCCTTTTATTGCTCTCATTTATATTGAGTTTCTTGTCATTTGATTTCTTGACAGCCTCTATTCATTTTGAGTCTGAGTTTCTTAGCCTTATCATTAACTTGACAGTGTTTTAATACATACACGTGAGTTTTTTCCTGAGAGTCACGTACATACACCTACTGTCCTTCTTCAAGAGGCGTATATATGTGGTTTTCTCCTGAACAGTCATGTACATCATTCTTGTGTGCTTGGTTGCTGAGTTTGATGTTTGTTGGGTAAGTTTTGATGGTTGCTGAGTCTTCTTAGGTCTTTGTTATGACTGTTAAGCACATGCAAAGTGATAGGAAACATTTCTTTGGTTGAATTTTAGGGCGGTGCCTTTCTCATCATCCTTTTCATTGATTTTCCTTGCATCTTGGGCTGGGTGTTTGCTTCTTGATATCCTATCTAGTTTGTCTCTGATTGCATTCGGGAGAATCCTTATATCAAGCTATTGTTCAGTCATTGCATTTTCGTTCTTTTATATTGAAAATACAAAAATAATAAACATTTTTCATTGTTGGCATTTGATCTTTTGGGTTCTTATTGTTGATCTTAGTACATGTATGGAAATATTGCATCTTATTTCGAATTGCAGAATTAAATTGAAAATTGCATTTTGAAAGCTTATCATATTTGGAATTGAAGTTAGGACTTTGCATTTTATTCATATTCATTTATTTTACTTGCTGAGTCATAACATCATTAGTTTCACTATTATGAACATAAATATACATATAAATAAGATATAAATAGATAATGATTAAATAATAAATTAATAAATAATAGTTAGTAATAATGAAAAGACATGTCTCTAAGGACATGAATGTTAGTAAGGGAACCCCTGTGTGGGTATATAAGAAATCCCTCATTCTCATTGTATACATATCATCTATCATTCAATTATATTTACCATCCTTAATGGATTATTGCGTAATATCCTATTTATACTAGATATTATTATAGTTCTCAAATACGTTGTTTGCCACATTGGTATGAGAACCTCGTTTCTGATCTTGGCCTTTGGCCACCTTCCCTTTGGTCAATAATTTTTTCCTTGACAACATAACTGCAGGCCTTTAGCCACTCAAATATCCATAATTCTTGGAACTTCAGGTTGTTGACTAGAACTTGGCCCTTGACCATTTAAATGTTAAAGATTATTTCCGCTATCAGAAAATTAGTAGAAAGATATAATCAAATATCAAGAAGACAAAAAAAAGAAAAAAATTCTACTACAAATTTTAAGTCCAATAAAGAAAGTCAGCTACATTCGTATTTATATTAAAGAAATTCGTTGGATGCTGTAAAATATTTTAAAGGGAGAAATTTGAAGAATTCTGGGCATCGACTCAATCTCATAGTGAAATCGTTGTCAACAAAGTGGTGTATGCCTGTGGGTGCTACGTCCAAACTAGTTAAATAATATTGGTGACCATATTACATGCAAATCTAAAACATGGTGCCATTTTTCACATTGACTTGACAATAGTTGAAGACTCTGTGAGCTTTAAAACCGGATTAACATTTATGAAACCAGATTCCGGCGATAAATATTAGGTTTTGGAGTTTTCTGCTTAGAAACTATTGTCGTATTGAAGCCATGAGTATCCATAAAGGGATATTGTGCATGGAATTTGAGAGACTTCCGCCAATCATATGTCATCTATGCATGTGGACATTTCCTCCATACTCGTTGTCGTCCCATTATCACAGTCGTGAGATAACTGGCCGTATTTGGATATTGTGCGTGGAACTGAGAACCACCACTGCTACCGTGGAAGTGACCAAATCCAAGAAATTGTTTAAACTTGCCGAGAAACTCTTTGTTGACTGTCAAGAAATTAATACATCTTGCTCAAGTTTGAACCAATCCGTCGTGAGAATAAACAAGGGGTTGCGACTCTACCTCATGAAATAGTGAATTATATTGATCCTTGATTTAATTGGAAAAAAGAGTATTATTAAAACATTATTGGCAGGTCATGATATAAAGTGAAAAAAAAAGTTCATAAAATATATATACGACAATATTAAAAGAAGAGATTAAAAAGGTATCCAATTTCCTTTGTAAAAAATAAGTTATAAACACCAAGGGTATTACATTAAAAATCAAAGTATTATTTACCATAAATTTGCAACGAAAAACAAAATGGAGTCTAAAATGATGAATGGAATATTTTCTTATGAAGGATGTTGCATTTCAAATTATGGGTTATTTACATTAAAGGGGATTATTCAAGGAAGAAAGGTTAACATCGTTATTAGCATGACCCAAGATGAGAATTCTATTAATATTAATTTGGCGAATCCATTATTTATTTCAGAACATAACATAAGTGAAAAGACAAATATTTTTTGCAAGAGAAAATATGAAATTAAAGACTTGCAAGTAAAAATTCATGATTATGAATATATATCTCAATTCAATGTTACGACTATGTTTCAAGAAGAGATTAACATCATTCTCGGGTTATGCTAGTTAACAAAACTAGGTACCTTCATTTTAAACATAGAAAAAAGTTTGTGACTTTTCCCTATAAAAAGAAGATGGTGACTCTTCAAGACATTACTATGAGGTCAAAATCGATAACACCTTCATCAAAAGACTTTAAAGATATCTCGAAGGTGATCCTTCCAGATAATCATAACTTGATATCAAATATGCAAAATGAATATGATGAAGTTATTGTTGATAAAAGCCAAGAAATATCTCGCTTAAAAAATCATAGTGAAAAACTACGTACTCAAATTAAGAAGTCAAGGGATACAAAACAACACGTCCAAGAGTTGGAGCAAGAGAATCAAGATCTCAGAAAGAAATTATCAGGAAAGGATGAATAAACTTTTCGTTTGAAGAAC
Source organism: Picea mariana (assembly GCA_032191745.1). Taxonomy (NCBI): domain Eukaryota; kingdom Viridiplantae; phylum Streptophyta; class Pinopsida; order Pinales; family Pinaceae; genus Picea; species Picea mariana. The sequence goes on along the minus strand of JASDQU011404840.1, from coordinate 15,995 downwards.
CTTATTCAAAAATTGCTTGAACAAATTAAAAAGATGAAAGATGTAAAGCCAGAGAATTGAAATATTATAAATAAAGTCAGAAAATTAGTAGATGAAGAAGAAATTTCACGCCTAAGGGTTCATAATCAAAATTTACTAACACAAATTAAAAAGTTGAAGCATGATAAGAAGACTTTACAAGAAAATCTAGATCACAAAACATCACTAGTCGATAAGGAAATGATGACAGACCCAATCAACATTACAACTCAAAAGTAGGAAAAAATAGCTGATGTACAGAAGTTTTCAAATGTCGAGGTACAAAAAAGATAGAGATATGAAGAAGACTCAATTCCAAAAGTTAATCAAGAAAAAGGTGCAAGTATAAGAAATAAAGATCAAGTTGCAAGGATGCCTTATCAACATCCTAATCACAAAAGTATATATTTCAACCAATCAATGTATCAACAGAAGGAAATGATAGATATTCCAAAGAATATTACTTCCAGTACAAGTGGTGGTCAAAGTAGACGCTATCATAAGAGTCGAAATACATCAAGTTTCTTTCAAGAACCCTATAAACACACAGTTCCACAAAATATCGAACTAGGGTGGGTAGACTCTTTTACAATTCAACAATTTTGCTCAACACTTAAAAGATCCTATCGTCTCATGTCCTCAACGATCACTAGCTTAAATATGAAGAATCAAGAGACAATATTAGAAGACATAGCAAGAGATAAGTCTTCCATAAGTATGATTTGAGGACAAAGCATTTTTAAGAGGAAGGCAATGTTATGAACATAAATATACATATAAATAAGATATAAATAGATAATGATTAAATAATAAGTTAATAAATAATAGTTAGTAATAATGAAAATACATGTCTCAAAGTACACAATTGTTAGTAAGGGAACCTTGTGTGGGTATATAAGCAAGCCCTCTAATTCATTGTATACATATCATCTATCATTCAATTATATTTACCATCCTTAATGGATTATTGTGTGTTATCCTATTTATACTGGATATTCTTACAGTTGTCAAACAGGTTGTTTGTCACATTCACTACCACACCTTTTTGAGTAAGTAAGGCCACTAAAAGCAACGCTGATAATTTAAAATTGATTAGAAATGATTTTATTTTCTAGGGTGCACAAATTAGCTTAGGATTTAGAGCCTTGGAATAAGATTTTGTGAGTAAACTTCTCCAAGGCTATTAAATCAACATATGTGTTTGACTAAGGGAGCAGTAAAATCCATTGTATAATTGGTGACGTCAGAAGGCTCCGCTTACATCGAAGTTAAGCACGAGGTCGTGTGAAGTTGGCTGAGGGGATATCCATCCAATACCTTCTTAGAATTAGCTATATTTCTGGGGATATATTCATATATGGGGATCTTGCTAGTACCTTTACCTCTGTGAGAGGCGGTGCTTTCGAAGTTTCAGGCTTTTCTACCCTTCCCATACGGTGGACCTATCTTATGACTGGTAGCTTGCGCATCAATTTTATTGTGGTTGCTTAGTTTCTTGACATAGGTACCACAGTTATTCTGCAGGTACCCTGGGTCAGATAAGGGTCGAACAACACACAACCTTTATGGAAGATTACCACTCCGGGGGATTCTGACCTACTAGTTGTTAAGCCCACGAGGGCCCTTATAACTGATTCTGATACCTCTGATCTTTTGTAGGGAGTCTCAAGCCCCTCTTGGGTGAGGCATACCTACTTTAGGGAGGGAGGCTCCTTTCAACCACTTAATCATGTTTGTGTGCATATTGACCTTTTGTTTATTTTGGTGTGCTCTTTGATTATTAGTTGGCCTTAGGATTTTGTATTGCGTTGTGAGTTTTCATTTCTATGGTTGGTGGAGTCCCCATGATTCCCTCAGTTAGTGCTACCCCGCCCATGGTCTTTTCTCATTCCATGGGGACAAATCCTCTTGTATTTCCAAGTGGTATTCCAAATCATGATACTCAACCAATACCTTGGGCCTCCAATCATTTTTCTCTTGGTACACTAGACATGTATTCACACTTGTCATCCTCAATTTCATCTTCTTATGTGAATCCTAGTTTCGGGTCCAGGGGCATGATTCCTCCTTATTCTTCCTTTTCATTTGGTGGGAATCATATCCCTCAAACAACTCTTACGATAGGAGGTTGGAATTCTCCTTCCTACAGATCCAATCCTAGCTTCACTTTTCTAGGAGCAAGTGCTCAAATCGACGGTAATTCTAGCTATTACATCCCGTCCATCTATCCTTATTTTTCTATGCCGATACCTATGAAATTTTTTCCCATGGAGGACCTCCATCTGTCCTCTGGTGTTTCATCTAGGGAGAATTAGTTTTATAGTATGGGAAACCCCCTTCACAGAGTTCCTTCATCTGCAGGAAACATATATCCTCACCCAAGTAACCCTTGTCATGTTGCTTTCTCTTCGCAAGCGACTTCCTCGGTGACAATGCCCTTACAACCATTTATGAATCAGTTTGGAGGAGGATAATTTCCTGTCGAACAGGGCCATGGTGTATACCAGAACCCTTCCTGGCCTGCAATTTATCAAAACCAGTATTTCATGGAAACTTTGTCTCAAATGCCGCAACCAACTGCCACCACAAGTCCAGTCACTGCAAGTCATATTAGAATTATATAATCGACCTATACTAGTCATGTTGGAGATAGGTCGACAAATTCTACAAGTCATGTTGAAGACCAACAATCAACCGCTGCAAGTCATGCTGGGAGCACAAATCTAGTCACTGCAAGTCATACTGCCATTACTGTTAGAAAAAAATGATCACAGAGCAATAAAATAAAATAAATGTGGAAATAAAACATAGAATATACACAATGCAATAGAGACACAAATATACATGGTTCACCCAGTTTGGGCTACGTCCACCAGAGAAATTGCCAGATCCTTCCTTTATTATTATCCAGCAAATGAAGGGATACAACCTACAACACACCCATTGTAACTTCCTCTTCTTTGTCTCACAGTCTCCTCTCTCAGAATACAATATTCACAATGATGCATAGTCAAAATACATTTCCCTCATAAAAGAGGGTTGCCTTCTATGGAAAAAAACCCTAACACAACTTATACCGTTAGATCTGCGACCTTATAATGAACGGTTTAGATTTATAATGAAATTTCAATATACATTTACAAGGAAATTTTTCCTTCGGGGGCTTCACCCCCGAACCCCCATCAAGGGACGCTGTACCCTGAACCCCTGTTGGGGGACCGCTTACCCCTGGACCCCCCCATCTGGAGGTATAGCCACCCCAAACCCCGTAGGGGGGGTAACCCCCCCCCTACACTACCCCGCGTGGATGAGTGTACATTATTTTGGGGTGTAAAGTCTTCATGGGGGTATAAACATGGCTGAAAACAAAGAAATTTGAATCAGGAAGATAATCAGGCTCCACAACCAACAATATACCACTTGGAGACTGATTTCAACAACTCCATCATTGTTGTATCTGCTGGAATATGAACCTTCTTGGACCTGAAAAATTTCTCATCTTCGCCTTCATGCTTGAAGACCAACTGAAACTGAGAAAGAACTCAGTTTCTCCTTGGTTAATCCCTTTGTTAACATGTCTGCATGATTTTGGCTAGTGTGTATTTTTTCCAACTTCAAATGTCCATCTTCCAAGACAGATCGTACGAAATGGTACCTTAGCTATATATGCTTAGTCTTCGAATGGAAGGCTGAGTTCTTTGAAAGATGATTGGCACTCTCACTGTTATAGTACAACCTACTATTCCCCTGCTTCTTTCCCAATTCCTCCATAAACCTATGTAACCGAATCATCTCTTTACTAGCCTCTGTAGCAACAACATACTTTGCCTCTTTTGTTGAAAGTGAAACAACCTTTTTTAGTTTTGAAATCCAACTTACTGTTGTTCCACCTATAGTAAAAACATACCCTGTGGTGCTCCTCCTGCTATCTTTATCACCTGCCATATCTGAATCAACATATCCCTATAGAAAAGTGTCTAAACCTACAAAACATAATGCATGAGTATTAGTGCCTCTTAAATACATGAGAATCCACTTTACTTCCTCCCAATGTTCTTTAAACGGATTGTTCATATACCTTCTCACAACTTCCATTGCATGTGCAATATCTGGTCTTGTGCAAACCATCGCACACATCAAGCTGCCAACTATTGATGAATAAGGGACCCTGGACATGTATTCTATCTCCTCCCGTGTCTTGGGACACATTTCCTTAGTTAATTTGAAATGGTTTGCCAAAGGTGTACTAACGGGTTTTGCATTTTGCATTCTAAACCTCTCCAACACCTTCTCTATGTACTCACCTTGAGACAATGGCAATTTGTGATTTTTCTTGTCTCTTATTATTCTCATACCAAGGATTTTATTTGCAACACTCAAATCCTTCATCGCAAATGAATTAAATAATTTCTTCTTGAGCACATTTATATCCTGCATATTAGACCCTGCAACGAGCATGTCATCTACATACAATAAAAAGATAATATAGCTTCCATTTTCTAGACTTTTAAAATAAACACAGTGATCATAATGACATCTACTATAACCCTATTCTGTCATAAACCTGTAAAACTTCAAATACCACTACCTTGGAGCTTGCTTTAGGCCATACAAGCTCTTCTTCAACCTGCATACCAAATTCTCCTTCCCTTTAACCTCATACCCCTGTGGCTGCTGCATATAAATCTCTTCCTCCAAATCCCCATGGAGAAAAACCGTTTTTACATCTAACTATTCAAGATGCAAATCTTCTACTACCACAAGACTTAAAATAGTCCTAATTGAAGTAATTTTAACAACAGGAGAAAATATTTCATCAAAATCTAGATACCTTTCTTTTCTGCAAACCCCTTTACAACAAGTCTAGCCTTGTACCACTTTTTCCCTCCATATTCTTCCTTCAACTTGTAAACCCATTTATTCTGTAATGCTCTTTTTCCTGCAGGCAACTAAACCAAGTCCCATGTATGGTTATTTACCAAGGAATTTATTTCCTCTTTCATTCCTTGCTCCCACTTATTTTTGGTGTCTATCTACATTGCCTCTTCATAACATTCCGGTTCACCAGAATCATTCAACAATAAATAATACAACAGAGGAGAGTATCGTTTAGGGGGTCTACTTAACCTAGCAGGTCTTCTAAAAACACTTGTAGGAGTTTGAGGTACTTTTTGCTCCTGTTGTTGTACATTTTGATTTTTTGGTTCCTTTGGAATTTCTTTTTCAGTGATCTCATCAAGCACTGTGTATTCTGGTTTTTCTTTTTCCTATTTCTTTCCTTGCAACTAATCTTTGTACATGACCTTCTCATTGAATATGACACCTCTACTCCTAATGATTTTGTTATTTTCATAATCCCATAAGCGATAACCAAAATCATTAACACTGTATCCAATAAATGTACACTTCTTGGATTTTGCCTCAAGCTTTTTTCTATTTTCTATATCAATATGGACAAATGCTTCACATCCAAAAGTCTTCGAAAAAGAATAGTTTAACTTTTTACCTGTCCATGCCTCCTCTGGAATCCTACCATCCAAAGAGCTTGAAGTTCCTCTGTTTATTAAGTAAACAACAATATCTATAACATCTACCCAAAACTGTAAGGGAAAACTAGCATGCAATCTCATACTCCTTGCACGCTCCATGATTGTCCTATTCATCCTTTCTAATACACCATTTTCTTGTGGTGTTCTTAGAACTGTTTTCTCTCTACGAATCCCATGGTATGAACAATTATAATCAAACTCCTTGCTGCAATATTCACCTCCATTATCTTATCTAAGACACTTCAACCTTTTTCCTATCTCATTCTCAACCAAAGCTTTCCATTTCTTAAAAGTATCAAAAACATCAGATTTTTGTCGAATGCAATAAACCCAAGTTTTTCTAGTTTCATCATCAATAAAAGTAACATAATAACGAGAGACACAAAGACATGATACTTGATTTGGTCCCCATACATCTGTATTCACAAACTCCAACCTTTCACTCTTCTTTTCTTTTCCGACTCTGAGAAATCTGATTCTCTTCTGTTTTCCATAAACACAATGCTCACAGAAGTCCAAATCAATTTGTTTAAGATCTGGCAACAAATTTCTTTTGTGATGTATTTGCATCCCCTTCTCACTCATGTGTCCAAGCCTATGATGCCACATTGCTGTATCCACTCCTGTAGAAGCTAAAGAGATATAAGATTCAGTATTACCAGTACATAAATAAAATGTACCTACCTTCTCTCCTTTTGCTATCACCAATGATCCTTTGGTGACCTTCCACACCTTATCTATAAATATGGATATACAACCTTCACTTGCCAACTGCTCTGTTGAAATTAGAATTTTCCTTAGATCTGTAACATGTCTTACCTCTTTCAACAACCATTGGTTTCTATTTCTTTTCTTTATTTTTACCTTTCCCATTCCAAAAAGTTTGCATGTGCATCATCACCCAAATGAAGCTGTCCAAAATCCCCTTGAACATAATCTAGAAAATGTTTCCTATGGGGTGTGGCATGAAATGAAGCCCCTGAATCTACCACCCAAGACTCATAAATATTATCTATAGAAAGAATCAAAGCATCTTGTAACACATCACCTGTTACATTTTCTTCCCTATTTTTTTTCTGTTGTCCATCTCTTTGTTTCTTTGGAGCTCTGCAGTCTTTCTTTAGATGTCATTTCTTCCCACAATTCCAACACTCTATCTTTCCAAGTCTGGATTTCGACCTGCCCATCCTAGAATTCCCATAGTTCCCTGAGCCATTTACTCTATCCTTTTGTCTTCCCTTTTTCTCCATGTTCAACGCATTGCCTGATGTCTCACCTGTGCTTTTCCGTCACATTTCCTCACTAAGGATAAAACCAACAACATCATCAAATTTTAAAGTATTTGAACCAGAGACAGAGTTACTTACAGCCATGACCAAGCCGTTCCAACTTTCTGGCCATGAGCAAAATATTAGAAGAGCCCTTACCTCATCATCAAAGTTCACTTTTACATAACTTAGTTGATTAGTAACTGTATTAAATTCATTTAAATGATCTGCACCATACCCACCTTCTGACATCTTCATATTAAATAATCTCTTCATTAGAAATACCTTATTGGACACCGATGATTTTTCCTACAGTTTAGCCAACACATCCATCATATCCTTCGTTGTCTTTTCTTTTGAAATATTGAAAGCCATTGACGCTTCCAGGCTTAGCTGTATCGTTCCTAGAGCCTTTCCAAGATTCTCCCATTCTTCATCCTTCATGGCCATAGGATTCTTTGCTATTCCGCCCAATGGTAGGAATAGATCCTTTTGATATAAATAATCTTCCATATGCATCTTCCATAACTTGTAGTTTTTTCTGTTAAATTTCTCGACTCTAAACTTTCCATCTTCCGCCATTGCTCCCACTCGAACTAGGAACCCTCTTTTCCTGCAATTTACCTTTCGATTTGATACCAGTTGTTAGAAAAATATGATCACAGAGTAATAAAATAAAACAAATGCAGAAATAAAACATAGAAGATACACAATACAATAGAGACACAGATATATATGGTTCACCTAGTGTGGGCTACGTCCACTAGAGAAATTGCCAGGTCCTTCCTTTATTATTATCCAATAAATGAGGGGATACAACCTAAAACACGCCCTCCGTAACTTCCTCTTCTTTCTCTCACAGTCTCCTCTATCATAATAAAATATTAACAATGATGCATAGACACAATACATTTCCCTCATAAAAGAGGGTTGCCTTCTAGGGAAAA
>JASDQU011404839.1:14921-32435 GCA_032191745.1 Picea mariana | reverse complement strand
ATGTATCTTTTGATAGAGTGCCTATATTTTTTCTAGAATAGTGCCAATAGAAGCAAAGTGGCCATGGCATTTCATAATTGCGATCATAATATAAATTCCAATCAATATTGAGGGACTTTTTGTTGTTTCAAATTTACCACCTCAAAACCCTAGCTCTCATACTTACAATAGCTTATGGCCTCTTACATGGATATATTATCCCCCATCATTGAGGAATATCCAGTGTTATATGTAGATTACACAAAAGATACAAATTATTTGGAAAAATGATCTCTTGCACATTTTATTGAACTTGTTATGGATTATGAAGAGAATATCAAATAGTGGTTACTAAAATTAGGAGAATTCTCCCTCATTGAAGGAGTTCTTATAGTGTGAATCAATATTTAGCATCAAATACAAAAAATAAAAGAATCATATGAAGCAATCAAAATGATGGAAATTTGGAATGATATTGAAGAGGAGTATACAAGTGACATATGTTAAGGTGGGTATGATTTAGAGAAGGCTTGTGATGAATGGTATATGGACAATTGTCACTTATGGGAAGGCAACTACTTCAACCTTCTCTTTGATGACTCTACTCCATCATATGAAGATAAAATCATTGAGGGAAGACATGAGCTAGTTACAACTACCATTTTTCAGATTTCATATTCTCCAGTGGTACTGTTCCTTCCAGATCCACAATCAATATTTTATAGCTAGGTGGATATTCTTTTGAGCATGTATGGTTCTATTTATTTAGATCCATATGAATATGGTGGGAATTTAGAGCATAATATTTGGCCATTTGTCGAGTTGAGGAGTCATCAATTAGGAGTCAACATATGCACTTGGACATGGGACCCAATTTTATGGATGAGATTCTTGGACCACTTCAACATTGAGACTATTACTTGTACATGGGACCCTATCTTATGGATGAGATTGTAGGAAAATTTCAACATATAAGTCAATAGTCATACATGGGACCTAGGTTTATGGGCATGCTTCTTGGACTACTTAAACATTGTAGCTATCCCTTGTACATGGGACTATGGTTCCTTATACCAATTTAGAATTGTGGTCAACACCAGTACATGGGACCTCAGTTTATAGTTGTACATCCTCACTATAAGTGTTGAGGAAATTCTTTCAAAGGGGAATGTAATGTTGGGATCCTCTTGTTAGCACTGAAAGTCACCCTTAGATTGCGGGAGGATAAGCCCAGTACCCATCAATTTTTTTGGTGGATGTTGGTTTTATATGAGTGGAGGTCAATGGACAAAACTCAATTCATGAATGATGTTCAAAACATAACTTGACAAGAAATGCAGGGAAGTGAGGGCCACAACTAACTTCAGTCAGTGAATTGAGTTTAAGTGTGAGCAAAGGGAAGAATTAGTAAGAAAGGTGGAAAAGGCTGCTATGGGCATCAAGCCTTCAAGCAACTTGGAGAAGAAAAACTCAGACTCAAGATCACTCTTAAGCTCAAAATTCAGACACTGAAATATGTCCAAACAACACAGTCACAACAACACAATGATCAAACCTACATCACCATGCAACTACAACAACTCAACTGAATCCTCCATGCTCGAGCCATTCAATGTAAGAGGGGAAAAGATCACTAGGAAGCTGACTAAAACCGGTCACGATACCACTGCAATCAAACCTACATTACAACAACATAACAACCCTCGACTAGATCCTCCATGCTGGAGTGTTTTAGCACACTTTTTACAAAGAGATGAAAAGAGGATGACTTATATTAATTTGAAAGTCTCAAATCCGATACATAACCAAAGAACAATTCTTGCATCAAAACATTACAAAATAGGGAGCTCTGCTCAACCAATTGATGACCATAAAAAAATATCAAAACTACTTATTTATACTCAGAACAATCCCCGACTATCAGAAGAGTGATCTGATCACTACATTCAAAACTTTGCATCTGAGCAGTCTTCTGTCAGACTATGCATGTATCCCTCCGTCAGACACAGGCTCAGATCGACATGGGTCTGCAGGAGAATCCGTCCACAGGGGTACCTCAAGTCGACAACTCTATTTTCCACGGTCGGCTCCTCCATACTTTCTAATTACTGAGTGAGTCGAGGTTTCAACCACCAGCTCCATTTTCATTAATTGCCTTTTCTCGGGATTGAAACATGGCTTAATGCCCAGGGGGAGGCCACATGTTTCTCTTAGATAGGACGCTATATAAACACATGATTGCGGGGCCACTCAAAGGTGGTTTGGGTTCACACTGCTTTTGAGCCCGCAATCCAACACCTTTTGCCACATATTACTTTTTCCAAACCACGGTTTCAATTGCGGGACCGCTCAAGAAAATTATCGCCCAAGCACGTCGCGTCCCCACAATGGACTATGGTCATCGATCTTGTGATCTTGGGCAAGGATTTATGATCAATGGCTCAAATCTGCCCTCTCAGATCAATGGATTAAATCTTCCCTTTTCGAATCGATGATCGAGATCTGCTTCACGATTTGGGCTTCAGACTTTTCAAACCTCAAACCTCCTTTGTCTTCTGCTTCTTTTACCCGGAGCGAAGGATTTGGCGATGCGTGGCTCCTACTGATCGACGACTGAGACACTTTTTGTGTCTCCAAGAAAATCAAATATCAAATCTCGCTTACCTTCTGTGCTTTTTACCCGAAGTTGTCGATCTATTGACGCACGTCCGCTTAAATCAACGACTCTGCTCCTGCTTCGGGACTTTGACCCCTTCAACAAGATCAACGAACCTTCTTCTCCCTTCTCGATCAATGATCAAGAGCTACTTCGGGTCTTCGGGATTTTCGCCCCTTCGCTTTCCTCCAGAGCTCTAGATTTGGCGCCGCGTGTCCATTTGAATTGGACGACTGAGACTTACTCCGGGCCTTCGGGCTTCGGGTGTTTTTCATGGTGCTATACTTCGTGCAATTCTGAAACTCTGAATACTCGGGGGCTGCTAATATGATCCTCAGAGGGGATCTCCATCGTCGCAAAACTGAGCCCGCCAGTTTGTATTTTAAGCCCGAAATGAGCTACTCTTCATGCTGCGCTTGGACGCTTCCTGTGTAGACCACGAACTTGGACGACCTGTTGCCCTTAACAACTATATGTGATAACATTTGGCTCCACAGGGGATGACATTCTCCCTGTGATATGACAAGAACAAGTAGTTCCAGTCGCCTTCTGCATTGGGCTATGGAGTCATGCTCAAAAAACATCTTGCTGAGGATTAAAGGCCGACAAACACACTATCCTAAAAATGAAAGAAAAATACGTGGGTTCCAGGAGGAGATTATTTATGTACATTCCTAGACTAACTGATTTTGACAAAGCGCTAAGTGAAAGCAAACTTCCACCATAGCCATTCAAGCAACTCTCGAGCTGCAAACTTGTTTACTCTGTCACTGATCAAAGAAAAATAATGCATCTCTGACAGCAAAATTATTAGGATTTTAATCTCTCCTTCCAGTGCCGAAGTCAGGATAAATCTGAGTGGCTCCAATACATGAAGGAAATGCAAATCCATGTACTCTCTTACAGGTTCATAGAGCAAATGAAAAAATCCACTAGGCTGGTGACAGAAAACATGCTTTGTCTTACAACTTCTCACATATGGCTGAATGTCTCTGGCAAGCACGGGTGAGTGAACGACTGATGCAGGCTGACTGATCCTAGGTGATGGTTGCTCATTTGTAGGCTCTGGGCAGGATATGAACTGCACATTTGTCTCTCCCTCTTCTTCTTCATGACTCTCCCAAGGATCATAATCATAATCATCATAAACATGAACCATGAGAAAGCTCTGCTCTTTATCATGCTCTTGAATGTCTTCTGCAGGCCCTAGATGGCTTATTTCCACACGATGTTTTTCCTCAATGAATAAAGGAAAAGTCTCTATAGTGAGGTCTTGGAAATTTTTAAAATCTGAAACATATGACTCCATGTATATAGCCATGGGATCATGAATTGTGTGAAAGAATCCTGACTTCTTTAGAAGACCAGGATGCTCCTCTATAAATGCCTCTCTGTTTGTAAATAAAAGACTTCCCAGTTCCTTTGAAAACAACTCTTGATCATCAACAGTTGTAGTCTCTTCTTCATAAGAATGATCATAAGATAATGGTGCAACATGATTTAAAATGTCATAACTATGATCAACCAATAATGTATAGTTATCTATGCAATCAACCACTGCTACATGCTCAAAATGTTCCAGAAACTGATCATAAGATGGATATGCATTCCCTCCCATAGAATATGAAAATATGGAAGGATCTGTTTCCAAATGTGAGTCACACCCACCTCCTTATTGTTGTTCCATCTTTGATTCATACTCACTATCTTCTTGCTCAGAATCTGAAGCATATTGACAATCTTCTTGGTTAGGAACATGCAAATTTTCAAGATATGCTTGCATATGAACCCCCTTGCTAGCCCTGATGTTCTCTTTAACTTCTTCAACATCTTCAAACAAGTGTTTTAATGATGAATATTTCCTCTCTCTCAGGAGAAGGACCATCTCTGGATGTTGAGCCATGACATAGTACACCATGGCAGTAGTGTCTGTGGGTCTGATCTCCACATGCATACTATGATAAACACTGTAAAACCTCCTATTGAAGACAACCAAGGCTTCCTCTTCCCCTCTCCTCAAGGCCTTAAACTCAAACCAATATTGATAAAGGGACCTGTTCTCACCCCAACACTTTAAAAATGCATGGAATAGCTCGGTCCAGGAGCCAATAGAACCGAATTCCATACATCTAAACCACACAACAACATATCCAGACAAAGAATGTGAGAACAAACTCAAGGTAAAATTCTCATGAAAAATCTCAAACAGATCAACATAGTTCTCAAATGCCTCCAAGTATCTCTCAGCTGTAACATGATCCTCCTGAGAAAACCGAGGAAGATACTAAAAGGAATAAAGAGGATAAGGATGAAGGTCAAGTGGCAGCCTTAAAGGTTTAAACAACTTATTTTTTATTTTAATTTGAAAAGTAGTGGGTTGATCATGAGGATTAACGAGTTGATGGCAAAGATCAACAGGAATAACGGAGGGTAACGAGATTTGAGAAGACTGTGAATTATTTTCAACCTCCTCAGTGCTACAAGGGTGATCAATTTCAAGAGGAGATGCAATACAGATCTCACTTTTATGAATAGGCAAAGGTGAAGACACGAGATCAATATCTTCAACACAAGAAGAGGGCATGTTTTCTTCTTCCAAGGATGGATAAATAAAGGAAGACCTATTATCATTTGAATAGACAAAGAAGAGGATAATCCTCTTTATATGTGAAGGGAAAGAGAGAAATGAGTTGATAAACAAGAACATGATTTCATGAATAAAGCTCATAAACTGATACTTGGTCTTCCCCTTCGGTATGGTAATCTTTCTGTCAACATGATCCTCCCCAGTGGAGTCTTTGATTGTGGATTCGCCAGGTGCAAGTTGCAATATTCAATGGTTCTGATGTATGATGCACCTTCAGAATCAAAAGCTCGTTGTCGTTCTATCCCAGGGAAAAGTCTTCATTCTGTTCCCCGACAACGACGCCATGAATGTTAGCACTGAAATTCACCCTCATATTGCGAGAGGATAAGCCCAGTACCCATCAGAGTTTTTGGTGGATGTTGGTTTTATATGAGTGGAGGTCAATGTACAAAACTCAATATATGAATGATGTTTAACAAAGAACTGGATAAGAAATGCACAGGGAAGTGAGGGCCACAACTAACTTCGGTCAGTGAATTGAGTTTAAGTGTGAGCAGAGGGAAGACTTAGTAAGAAAGGTGGACAAGACTGATATGGTAATCAGGCCTTCAAGTAGCTTGGAGAAAAAAAAATCAGACTCAATAACACTCTTAAGCTCAAGCTTCAGACACTGAAATATGTCCAAACAACACAGTCACAACAACACAATGATCAAACCTACATCACCATGTAGCTACAACAACTCGACTGGATCCTCCATGATCGAGCCATTCAATGTAAGAGGGGAAAAGATCACTAGGAAGCTGACTAAAACCAGTCACAATACCACTGCAATCAAACCTACATTACAACAACATAACAACCCTCGACTGGATCCTCCATGCCCGAGTGTTTTATCACAATTTTTACAAAGAGATGAAAAGAGGTTGACTTCTATTAATCTAAAAGTCTCAAATCTGATACATAACCAGAGAATAGTTCTAGCATCAAAACATTACAAAATAGGGAGATCTTCTCAACTAGTTGACGACCATAGCAAAATATCAAAACTACTTATTTATACTCAGATAAGTCCCCAACTATCAAGAGAGTGATCTGATCACTACATTCAAAACTTTGCATCTAAGTAGTCTTCTGTCAGAATATGCATGTATCCCTCTGTCAGACGTGAGCTTAGATCAACATGGGTCTGTAGGAGAATCCGTCCACAGGGGTACCTTACGTTGACAACTTTGTTTTGCATGAACGACTCCTCCATACTTTCTAATTACTGAGTGAGTTGAGGTTTCAACTACCAGCTCCATTTTCATTAACTACCTTTTTTCAAGATTGAAACGTGTCTTAATGCCCAGGGGGTGGCCACACGCTTCTCTCGGATAGGACGCTATATAAACACGTGATTATGGGGCTGCTCAAAGGTGGTTTGGGTTGACATCGCTTTTGAGCCCACAATTCACCACCTTTTGCCACATATTACTTTTTCCAAACCACGGTTTCAATCGCGGGACCGCTCAAGAAAATTATCGCCTGAGCACGTCACGTCCCCGCAATGGACTGTGGCCATCTATCTTTTGATATTGGTCGAGGATTTACGATCAATGGCTCAAATCTTCCCTCTTCAGATCAATGGATCAGATCTTCCCTTTTCGAATCGACGGTCGAGATTTGCTTCACAATTCGGGCTTCAGACTTTTCAAACCTCAAACCTCCTTTGTCTTCTGCTAATTTTACCCAGAGCGAAGTATCTGGCGATGCGTGGTTCCTACTGATTGACGACTGAGACACTTTTCGGGTCTCCGGGCTTCGAGAAAATAAAATATCAAATCTCGCTTACCTTCTGTGTTTTTTACCCAGAGTTGTTGATTTATTAACGCACGTCCGCTTCAATCAACGACTTTGCTCCTGCTTCGAGACTTTGACCCCTTTGACCAAATCGACATACCTTCTACTCCCTTCTCGATCAACGATCGAGAGATACTTCGGGTCTTCAGGATTTTCCCCCCTTCACTTTCCTCCAGAGCTCTAGATCTGGCGTCGCGTGTCCATTTGAATCAGACGACTGAGACTTACTCCAGGCCTTTGGGCTTCGGGTGTTTTTCATGGAGCTATACTTCATGCAATTCTGAAACTATGAATACATGAGGGCCGCTAATATGATCCTCACATGGGATCTCCATCGTCGCAAAATTGAGCTCGCCAATTTGTATTTTAAGCTCGAAATGAGCTGCTTTGCATGTTGCGCTCGAATGCTTCCTGTGCAGACCACGAACTTGGATGACCTACTGCCCTTGAAAAATATATGTGATAACACCTCCCTAGGGGTGTAATTTGGGGGGGGGGGGACTAGAGTAATGATATTTCAACTATGGTGGTCATCCAATGTAAAAGTGGACTAGGTCCACTATATTTGTTATTATTAAATAAGGCCCACTAGTTAGTTAGCATGGAATAAATATCATGTGGCATTATTAGAGAAGATTCACTGGGTAATTAAGAGGTGGTTATGATTATGATTCTATAGTTAGATATAAATAAGGATGGAGTCCCCCTTATGGAAATTTGTGGAAGAATATTGTATTGGGAAGTGTTGTGTGTGTGTGTTGACTACAAAGAACTCTATAAAGCAACTCTTAAGGCTTATTTTCCACTACCTTTCATCAACCAAGTTCTTTACACCTTGGATGGTAAAAAGTACTTCTCCTTCCTTGACGGGTTTAGTGGCTATAACCAAATCCAAATTACCCCAGAAGATCAAGAGAAAACTACATTTACATGTCCATGAGGAACTTATGCTTATCGAGTGTTTCCCTTCGGTATATGTAATGCCCCAACCACTTTTCAAAGAGAATTCCTTGGAATCTTTTCAAATTTGATCCATGAATGTGTTGAAATCTACTTGGATGACTTCATAGTCTATGGGAATACTTTCAAGGAGGCATTGAATAACTTCAAAAAAGTTTTAATATGATGCCAAGAAACCAATCTCTCCCCGAGCAATGAAAAATTCCAAATGCTTCTTACTGAGGGGATTGTACTAGGGCATCTTATATCACCCACTGGTATCAGAGTGGATCCCCAAAAAATTGAAGTTATATGTAATCTCCCAATTCCATCTACCCAAAAGGAGGGACATAGTATTTTGGGACATGCAGGATACTATCGTCGGTTCATTGAAAATTTCACTAAGATTTCCCGACCATTATTCCATTTTCTTTCTAAGACTGGAGAATTTTCTTGGGATACTAATTTTCAAGAGGCCTTTGACACTTTGAAAGAGAAATTTCCCATCACACTTGTTTTACGAGAACCAAATTGGTCTTTTCCCTTCCACTTCTCCATTGGTACATTAGACTTAGCCATTGGAGCTATATTAGGTCAGAAGGAAGACCATAATCCATATGCCATCTAATACATTAGATGAAATATTACCCCCACCAAACAAAACTATACGGTCACAGAAAAATAATTTTTGGTTGTTGTCCACTCAATTCATAAGTTTCACCACTACATTATTGGCTATCTTTTCTTCATCCGCACATACCACTTTTTTATATGATATATAATGAAAAAACCCATTACTAATGGTAGGGTGACTCAATGGTTATTATTGTTTCAATAATTTGACATCACCATCCTCGATAAACTTGGAAGGGAGAATGTTGTGGTTGATTTCCTCTCCAGGCTCAACAACGAAGGGGATGTTACCCCCATGGAAGACACCTTCCCCAATGAACACTTTCTTTCTTTATCTATTAACACTCCATGGTTTGTAGATATTGCTAACTATTTGGCTGTAGGGAATCTTCCACAACATTTGTCTCCAAAATAACATCAGAGAGTTGTTAGATAAATTGCCATGTACTCATGGATTGAAGGCCAACTCTTTCAAACGAGACTAGATCTTATTATCTGACGATGTGTTATAGAGGATGCAATTTATGACATAATTAAGGCATGTCATGATGGGCCATGTAGAGGAAATTTCACCGACAAGAGGACTGCAAATAAATTGCTCCACCTTCGATACTATTGGCCTACCATTTTCCGAGATGCCAAGAAGTATGTCCGGAGTTGTGATAGTTTTCAATGGATTGATCACCCTGTTCAAGAAGATGAAATGCCACTATAGCCTCAAGTTCCAATAGAACCATTTGAAATATGGGCTCTCGAATTTGTTGGGCCTATCAACCCTCAGTCAAGGCAGAAAACATATATTCTTGTCTGCATTGATTATGTCACCAAGTGGGTTGAGGTCAAGGCCTTAACTAGAGAAACAAAGAAATCAATATCTGACTTCCTTTATGAATATATTTTTGTTCGATTTGGAGTTCCTAAAGAGATATTCATCGATCAAGGACCTCAATTTGCATCTCATCTCATCAAAAAAATTATGCAGTAGTTCAAAATCAAGCATTAGATGTCTACTCGTTATCATCCACAGGAAAATGGACAAGTGGAAGTAACCAACAAAGTACTTGAAGGCACCTTGAAAAAGACTGTTTGAAAAAACCATAAGGAATGAGATCACTGTCTCCTAGAAGCGTTGTGGGCTTATCGAACTACTTGGAGGAATACTACTGGATTTACTGCATATGAAATTTTCTATGGGAAGCATGTGGTCCTTCCAATTGAATTCGAGATCAAGACACTAAGAAAAACACTAGATGAATTTTTTCAATCCGCTCTCCAATAGACAACTCTTATTCAACATCAGAGAGCCAAATGGAATGACGAGTTCATCAAGAAAAATAAATTTAAGAAAGGTGATTGGGCCTTCCTGTTCGACTCCAGATATAAGGATTTCCAAAGAAAAATCAATACTCGATGGATGGGACCTTATGATATTGACATAGTGTATGATAATGGATCTGTTACGCTGTGCACTATTGATGAAGCACATAATCCAATCATAGCCAATGGCCATCGACTATGACTGTATCAGAAGCCAGCCTCAAAGGAGGAATTCATTCAGGATCTCATAAAGAAATTTGATCTGGAGATTTTAACCCCAGTAACACAACCACCAGGGTCGGTGCCCTCTCCGTAGACTAGTAAGAAATAAAAAAAAAGGGAAAAAATAATAAATAATAAATTTGGGGGTGAAAACCTGTCTCAAGCACCCTTGGACCTAGTGACAGTGGAAAACCAGGTTACTAGTCAGTGTCCTTGGGGGGTAAAAAAAAAATCAATTGTGAAAACCCATTTTCAGGGTGAAATTGGGAAAGCTCTGTGCGAAAATTGGTTCTCTGGTGGACAACGCTTGTAGAAAATAAAAAAGGAGAAAAAGAAGAGAGAGAAAAAAATAAGATGCACTTAGTGACTTTACTTATTAACCTAGTTTCATATTGATTTAAGGTGTTTTCAACTTTCTTTACTAAGTCTTACATAGCCTTATTTTTTCATTAACCTAGTGTTGCAATGAGTGGCAACACCTTGACATCTCTTAATACTTCTCCCTTCAATATATCCTTTTACTCATAGGGTGTAAACCATTTATACCCCATTAGCAATTGGTTTGAAGGGATATCTCTCTTTCCCTTCAAAATTGGCATATATTGAGTAAGCCCTAATATGATGCCAGTCATCCATACCCCTATGGCACTTATTTTTCAAAGTTACTCTTCTTTTACATCACCTTCCGCCAATATTTTGTTCCATAACTAGCCCCATTTTTAATGACTACCATCCATTGCATTGCTTGCTCTCAATTGTAACAATTAACTACACTAAAAGAAGGCCATGAGGTTTACCTTACCACCGAATCATAAATCCAAACCCCACAAAGATACTTCTCAATGGAAAGAAATTTGGACAAAAATTAGGTCAAGTTCCTCATTTTGATCAATTCCAATACACTTAGCACTACAATGCCAAAACAGTTGGTCATTTCAATCATGTCTTTATTAAATTTTAGGTTTTTATGAACATAACATTTCCAAGGTATGGTTAGCTAGATATTCTAGCAAAAGGACAAGGCTTACCACTTACACATGCTCAACCATCATTACAAGTTTTGGAATTAAAACCTCTAAATATTGTGGTATGTTTTCCAATGAGAGAACCAATCCTAAACTTTTCCACCAACCACATTCCCTATGTGATCTCAGTTGTCGTATTAAATTTTGAAGGATAATATTGTTATGTGGATATTATCATTAGGACCTAGTGTTATACCACAATTTTCCACATCAATTGCATTTGTGAGATGGCTTATCCATTTTCCCTAGCTTGCAAATGTAAATCCCATCTTCCTACATCTAACTCATCTAAAAAACAACATTTTTGTTGCCATCCACGGGTCACTAGTGTGAAAACCGTGAACATTTGTGCCTTGCTAGTTTGCAACCCACAGATGCCCTCAAAAAATGTGAAAAAATAAAATAATCCACATTTTCGATGGGTTTTTTAGTTTGGCTCGTTCCCAAACTCCCCTGGGCCCATAAACAATGTAATTAAACCACCTCAACCCCTTGAGGATGGTATAAAGGAACCTTTAAGGGAATGGATGAGGAGGACAACCTAGTTGTAAGATTATGTTGATGAATTTGCAAGCTTCCCTATTTCCCTTGATCCTCCGAGTAGCATCCCCAGTATGGTCACCAATTATGTTACAAGAATTTTCCCATGTGACCTTGGGTCATGTCACAACAGAGAGAAACCATATATAAAAGACAGAATCTTCTCTCAACCATAACAATTCGATGAGAAAAATAACTAGAACAATCTCGCAAGGGACAAACCTGTGCATAAGAAAGTCATGGCCAAATTTCTTGAGGATACCAACCAAGGAACCCATGTCCAAGGGGGTTCTTGTGATTTTCCTTTCTTTGGAAACATTAGTGCCCCCTTGATGGCCACTTTGAACATTCTCGGGTTGAATGTAGGACTATCGGTTTGGTTGTAGATCACTTTGAATGTGTTGAATTCTCTTGATGCTTCTTGGATAAACACCTTATGTCATGGGCATCGTATGGATGTTGATTCTTCACCTTTTGCATCCGAAAAGTTTCCTCCTTCTCCTTCTCCCTCTTCTGGTGAAAGTCTTTCTACTAGTAACTAGAAGTCTAAAAGGAATAAGAAGAGAAAGAGTAAGAAGAAGTCACCAACCTTTTCTAGTCATTTTGGAGACTTGCACCCACCCTCTACAAGTCATGATGGAGGCAAGAGCTTAGTCCTTGTGAGTCATACTGTAGTTCAACAACCAACCTATACTAGTCATGTTGGAATTAGGTCACTAACTTCTGCAATTCATGCTGAGAGAAAGAAACCGGTCGTGGTGAGTCATGTTGGAAGGACGAGTCCAATCACTGTGAGTCATACTGGAATTAGTTCACCAACCTCTATGAGACATGTTGGATATAGGTCAAAAAACTCTGCAAGTCGTGTTGAGGACAAGCAACCGGCCTTTTCAAGTCATGTTGGGAGAAAAATTCTAGTCACTAGTAGTCATACTGGACAAACATCACCAACCTATGAAATTCATGTTGGATATCAACACCTAGCGACTACAAGTGATGTTGGGGGAAACCCATCGGCCATTGCAAGTCATGCTAGGGGAATTGATGTTTTTGATAACCCTATATGAGTAGGACGTGATCCCAATTTCCATTGTAATCTCTGCAAATGAGATCACCTTACTCATTTTTCCCCTACTATTGTCATGGTATGAAGAGCGTGGTCCTTGTCTAAAGGCCTTTCTAGATATGAGTCATATTTGGTTTCCCAATAATGTATTCAATCATTGGTTGATGAAGTGGTCATGCGATCCAATATTTGGCCGATACCACTCTCATTTTGGGGGGTGATGTGTCTCTTTGTAACACACTCGACCCCTAAGTGTTGTTTTAAGGGGTCGAGCATCAAAATTTTGCTTTCCTTAACTCTCTCTAGGTTCCCCTTTCTTCATATTGCAGGTTCTTCCAAACCTGTGGGCTCTTTCCTAGTCCCTTTGAAGGATTTAAACAACAGGCACTAGCTCTTCATGCTAGCCCCTTCCTTCATATGACCTTAGGCTGTGACCACAGGCCTAATCAAAAGACGCTTCATGACTTCGGGTAATTTGTTGTGAGTCACCCGACTCTCCCAACTTCCCGAATTCTGAACTAGAGCCTAGTGAGCGCTAGCTCCCTCCCTTATTCTCCACTGATGTGACCTCCAGCTATGACCTCAGGCCCAATTTTGAGCGTTTCGGGACTTCACACCTCGCAGACTCAAAAGTTATCTCACCTCCTTCTCCCTAAATTCCAAACTCTGAACTTCACTTATGTCAGATCAACGGTCCATGACCTTCTGCGATCCAACAGTCCAGATCACCTCTTCACGAATCGAGACTTCACATTTCGGGATTTCACATTTCGCGAAGTGGGAATATTTCTTGCCTCTTTTCCCCGATTCTCGATCCCCAAAATCCGCTCGCGTCATGTCAACGGTCCAAGACTTTCCTCGATCCAACGGTTCAAGTCACAACGCGAATTTGGGTTTCAGAGGTTTAGTCGCACCAACGCGTGATTCTCCCGTCACGCGAACTTCGAAATCATAGATCTGATGGTCAAGGTGGGTCCTGATAGATCCTTGGATATATGGTCCAAATCACATCGCGACTTCGGGTTTCACTATTCTTCCTGGGATTTGTTGGCTCTTAAAGGCTTAAGAACTTTGCACTCTTTCTCTTGAATGTAATGCTTGGAAGAATTCTTCCATGCACCCCTTACATTCATTCCTCAACTCTAGGACTTAAGAGGTTCTTGACCTCTGCCTGCCTCATAGAGACTTTGTGCATATCAACAAAACCTCTCCAGAGCTTAATAGACTCCATCCTCCCAGAGACTCTGGGAAACTGAGAGTGTCGACGTGCACCCGTGATAATCGTGGCCAAGGTCGATGAACTCATAGTCCACTTATTTTAACTTAATCCATCACAAGGCTCGGGCATTTATGTATACAAATCAGACAAATCCATACTTAAATAAACAATTTAAACAAGAATAAAGAGATACAGTATAATCATTAAACAAACATGCATATCCTGAGTCATTCACAGGATATCCAACTTGATTACATAGTTACAACTCAATTACACAAGGTGTGAGAATACTTATCTATTACAGGTTGCTGCCAACTAACTAATTGTGGGTGTGTGCCTCTCCACCCAACCATAGGCTCAGAGGCATTCATTCTTAGCACTCTGGCCACCCCCGTGCCAAACCATGATATCACTAGGGAATTTATGCCATATCTCAGAGAGACTCTCTTTGTCATAGCAACCATGCGAGGTTTATCAGATGCTTCCTCAACATCAAGCTCACATTTTGGTTCTTCAGGTCGTGTTCTATGCACTCCCTTTTGGTTCTTGCACCTCCTTCCGAGCTTACACCCTCATCTAGTGTCTCCTCTCTCGCTATCTACTTCTGTATCTTTCAGTTAACTTCCTTCTTTTGGAGGGTTTTCAATCTATCATGTTCCTTCTGTCAGAAGGAAGCCCGAGTCTGCAGGTTTTTGTGGTACTTCCAGATGACAACCCATGTTTCCATTCATGGAGATTTTTTATTATTCAACCACTAGTCCTTTCCTTCATTAACTGATTCTTTCCTCTAGATATATCATGGCTCGTACTTCAAGGCTTCACCCCCAACAGTCAGTTATGGGAAATTTAACAATAATACATTTACATCGTCCACATGCCTTAGCATGGTAATCCTATTTTATGATTAATTACAAGCTGGGGGAAACATGGTGTTACACTCTTGACCATGTTGTCTTGCATCCTATTCAACCATTGTTTGAGGAAGTGATTGCCCCGATGCAATCTTCAGACGATCCCACTCTTCCTTTGGAGAGTGATCAGTCTAAGGGAGTGATCTCACTGATGCAATCTTCGGTTGATCCCACTCTTCTTTTGGGGAGTGATGTGTCTTTTAACCATTTCCTCAACATTTCCAGTTCAGTACCTTCTGAACAAGGGGGAATTTCACTATCTTCGAGTACGCTCCCTCCAAGTCCTAGGATGGTTTCCTTTCATTGGAATAATATTGTGGAGACTCACCTTCCTTCTTCTACACCTTTCCAAATAATGGTTCTGGTTGAATCTATGTTGAAAGGAATTTTCTATGTATTGTAGATGAAGGATCCTCTGCAAGTATTTTATCCTCCTCGGCTTGGCAAGATTTGGGTTCTCTCAAGCTTGTGTCAACTACCAGTGAGTTGATGGATTTCAACAGTATACCTAGTGAATGTTTGGGTATTCTTCCTCAGTTTCCTATCACTTTAGGTAGGAATATTGTTCTATTCGATCTGTTAATGGTTCCAGGCCCTTGAGATCTTATTATGCTCCTTGGGCATGATTATTTTTTTTCTATGAAGGTTGTGGTTTCTATGCTCTTTTGTTTGATGCATTTCCCTCACAGTGGAAGCATTGTCACTATTGATAAACTTTCATATGATAATCACCATCTTGGTTCGACTTTAGATGAGGTTTTCCCTTTGTGTGTTCCTAGTGTTCAAGTAGACTCTTCCTCGCCACGGGTGAATTATGTGGTGTCTTATCCTTAATGTTCAATTTCTTCTATGAAAGATCTTTGTAGTTGTGTTCGCCTTCTCGAGACAAGGTCTCACCAATTGATCAAGTGTTTTATCCATTGGTGGCATGAGAGCCCTTGCTTCCCCCTATTGGCCTGAGTAATCTATAATTTTATCTTGAGTCTCATATTAGTGTTTGTGAGACCTCAAGCCCTGGTATTTGTGTGTTGTCGAGCCTCGGTTTCATGGATGTTGAGTTTCCTTCATATGAGGCTATCCTTGAAGCTATGATTTTGGATCCTCAACCTCTTCCTGAAATGAAAATTTTACAGGTTGGTTACCAAAGAAGCCCTTGGCTTGATCCTAGCAATGGGCTCTACCTGGAGAACCACTATGCATAATCCATAAGGATATGTGGTCCTCTGTACATATTGTACTTTTAGGGTTTCTTGTTTTTAAGTTCTGTATCCCTTAGCACATGTTTTTATCATAGGTTTCTATATTGGACTTATTAACTTTCAGGTAAGTGTTTTTGGTATTTTATACAAGATTTTGGACACATTTTCTTTGGTACCTTTTCATTCCATATCAATCCGTTCTGACAGGTGATGATCTCAAAATTGACATATAGGTTATATTTTCCCCTTCATTCATTTTTGTGTTATCCATTCCTTGTTTCATTTTTCCTTAGGATTGACCCCACTGAGTTGTGACACATAACCTTCTCAGTTGTTTAGAAGTGTTGTAATTCAAGTGATAGAGCCTATATTCCATGAGCGTCCTAGCTTAGAATCGCTTTGCATTTTGGTGCTCATGCTGCAAGTTTCTATTTAGGCTCGGGAGTCTTGTTTAGCCCCACCATGGCTTTGCATTAAAGCTGCATATCTTCTTGTCAATATTTTCTTGGCCATTACCTACATGACTCCCCCTAACACATGTTGATACTTATGTTAGCACCTTTTCAGATTCTTCAGCAGATATTGTGTTTGTTACTAGAATGTAGGGTAGGTTCATTTCCACCTGCATAATGCATTTATCTGTATCATTCACATATCTTCCATAGGATCCACCCCATTTGTTTTTGAAATCATACCTTCAACCTTTTTTAAGGTGTCATTACAAATGATAGATTTTACCTCTCCATGGGTGTTCTAGTTAGTACCTCATTGGAAATTTTGACACCCATGTTGTAATTGTTTCCGTAGGCTTGGAAGTCGTGTTTAGTCCTACCATGTATTTGCGTTGAAGCCTCATGACTTCCTCTCAATCTATTTCTGGATAATTTACCCATGAGGCTTCCAAAATTTTGTTGAGTTGTAAATGCTTTTCATATTAGTCACTCATGCTTCTAGGCTTGATTTCGGCTTCAACTTCTTGTTGTTGAACCATTTGCTTAGGCATTCCTACCAGTTTCTAGCCTTGCAATTTATGCCTTTGTGACTTGATACCTTAACCATGGAGGAAACATTCCCTTGAGTGTCCTTATCCTGCACATGCTTCCTTGCATTGAGCATAGGTATGTTCCTTACGCTCTGGAACTAGTTTTCTTTCCCATGACACTCATTTCCTCTATTGTACTATAACACTATTTTATTCCTTTTCAGGATTTAATAATATGAAAAATACAAAAAAAAATAAAAAGAAGGGGGGAAAGTGTCTATCTCTTTTGTTGGAAGCAGTCTTGTTTCCCTTGAACAAAGCACAATCTTTGAGTCAGTGTCTCAAATTTTGGGTTTAGTATGGATTTAGGAGACTTTTTCTCATTTTTGATCATGAT
>JASDQU011404838.1:28117-39730 GCA_032191745.1 Picea mariana | reverse complement strand
TTTTGGCGTTACGTATTCTATTATCAAATAGAAGAAAATGTGGAGAATGTTCTGCATTTTCGGCTGGGAAGAGAACTCCACGGTTGAAAGTCCAGTTTATCCCAATGTTAAAGTTGGTTGCGATAAAAGATTCCTATGGTGGACGTATAGGCAGCATGGAGGTCGCAATTTTGCACGTTAACACACGTGGGTCTATATAGACGATAGAGTGAAAAAGTCCAGAAACAACAATTTATTTGACAAATAAATAGGAACTTGCAGAAATATTTGAATCAGGAGTAAATTTGTTGTATTTATTTGACGAATAAAATAGAGATTAATGAAGTATTTGAACTAGTGGTAATTTGTTGTATAAAGCCTACGAGTCAGGCTCATTAGGTCAAATTAATCACCTCTGGCTTTTCGAACGTGCTCTCTAGGGTCTATATAGCACAGGTATCTCAATTTGAAGCCTCTATCTCTGTATACACACAAGGCTTCTCTACATCTTTTCTGCGCGAAATATATATATTGTATATAAAAGAGATCAGCAGAATGGGTAACATGGTACTGCGAGGATTTGTCCGCCGCAATGATCGACGGATAAAGATTATGAGAACCGACGGAACCGTGATGAACCTGCGTAGTCCTGTTTCTGTAAAAGAAATACTTGTTGACTATCCAGATCATCGGATATTTGAGGCAGCTGTTAGTTCTCGAACTCTTTCTGAAAGGGCAGAACTTGTTTCTGGTCATCTGTATTATCTCATTCCTCTCCCATTCCCACAGGATGAACTCATTAATGACAATAACAATAGAAAGACATGGCCCTTAGCAACGCCTTCCTTTGATCATATCATCCCAAGCGCCAATTCCAGGTTACAGCCAAAGTCTGCTGCAAACATAGGCAGAGGTTCAGTGAAACAAGAAAAAGCAGACTGTGCAGTTAATAATATTAATAGAGGTGGCGTCAGGATTGTTTCGTCTTCCTATTCCACAGACGGATCGACCATGCGGGTGAAGCTTCGAATTAGAAAAGAAGACCTCGGTTCATTTCTTTCAGCCTTAACTCAAGGTGCGACTCGGCAGTCTCCATGGAGGCCAAGGCTGGAGACCATCGCTGAACCACACAGCCCAGTTGGCGATTTATAAACATCTTCCGAGAGTAGAACTATTGTATGTATAGATATACAAGTTTTGTTTGCAAGTATTATGCCATATGTCGTTTAGCATAGATAAAAGTTCTCAATATCGATTCGGCGGTTTTAAGCATGACGCCATTTATAATCTATCACGTTGTTTCTTGAGTCCTTTTAATTTTATTTGGTGTGCAATGTACCGATAGGAGATCATGAAATGAGGTCTTTCTGTTACAAAAATTACAACCAACATCCGAAACAATCTTAAAAGACACTTTGTTTTCCATATTTTAGAGGCACTGCCCCTTTTCAATTGGCTACATCTATAATTCCCGTATTTAGGCATATGACCATATAAGTTTTCACTGTTCATCATTCCATCTTAGAGGTTAGATTGGGACGCTGTGACCATATAAATTTTCAGCAGTCCATTTTAGAAGTTAGATTGGGACGCCGTGACATCTTTGTGAGGAAGTTAGGGTTTCATTTTTTATTTTTATTTTTAATTTTGTTTATAGAATTTTGGGTTTTGGTCAGAAGATTTATTTTTAAAAACATTCATATATATACATATGTTTAATACAATTTTGATGGTCTTTTTTATAAAAATATTATTGATAAAATTGTTCTTAACAAATTTTAAATAATTTTTTTTATATAATTTTTTTTATATGTCACTAGTTTTGACTTTTCATATTTACTACAATGTAAAAATGTGGAAGGAAGTAGACCTCCTATTACCCACGTGCTAAACCTGTATTATGCAAGCAGCAGAAGCTTCTTGCAGTAAAGATAGCAAAAAGGTAACAGCACACCATGTGAGGCAATGGAGGCAATTGAAACTGAAGTTGATTATTATTTTGGCTCACGGGATTAGTTTGCAAAACCTTAATTCCTATTTTTGTATGGCTTACTCGTAATGGATATAGTAGTAGATTTTCTTATTAGTCTCTCTTTTAGGTATAGAGGGACTCTAGTTATCAATAAATGGTTGACCTAGTATTAGATTGTGGATTGACCAGAAATATTTCCATATTGTTTATTGTTGGAACAAGGGAAGTGAAAACATTGATTTTTATATAATAAAAGTACCATGTTTGTGAAGATGTGATTGGACAATGGATTGGAAGTCTTATTGCCACCTTAGCTATTCCCAATGTTAAATATGTTGGCATATCCAAAGTATTTGGTAGTATATGGTATTTTTTAATCATATATTGGGATATGAATTGGTTGAAGGTGGATTAATGCTAGCATTAATTTGAATATTTCCCTTAGCATTTTTTGTTGGGTAGAATACATTCTCTACCATATTACTATGTGTGATTTTTGCTTTATTGTTGCATGGTTCGAGAAAATAGGCCTACCACGCTGTATATTTTCTTAAATGCTTGCACACGCCTATGCCCTTTGATGGTCCTGACAATCTTAAATGTTTACCTAACAAGTCTGCCGATTTTAAATGTTTATTGTACAAAAGCGTTGCAATACAGTTTCGTTCATGGTCAACATTGTTGCTCGAGTGCTCGATCCTTGTTCATTGCTTCATTCCATGATTCTGGTACTTGTTTGATTTAACTTTGCAAAGTTGAGGTCCTGCACTTGCAATTCGAGCTCTTCATGGTTGTTGACTGGTTTGTTGTTCTTCAACTTTGCAAGTTGTTGGACTTGTTGTTGTGGTTTGTAGTTTTTGGGGCTGAGCTCTTATCATCCTTTGTTGACGGGTGAAATTCTTTGTTGTTGTTGTTTCTCAATGGTGGGAGTCCCTACCTCCAAATTCTGTTGCACACCATCTTTGTCTATGCCTTTAGTTTATGTTCTTGGAAAGCATGCATCTTCATATGTCGATTGTCGCGTCCATAGCTTTTCTAAAAATTGCAATGCAGAGGGCTTTACGAAAAGTAGTTGGGAGCTATCAGAAGAGGGAACTGTCGGGCAGGGTGTAGCTACAGGTTCTACTTTTATTCCGTGGGTCAGAAAACTGCATCTACCTCTTCTCTTTCTGTTGAGTAAAGTTATGGTTTTATTTATTTGCGTTGTTTCTTCTGTTTGGTTCAGTTTTCAGTGTCGGTCTATTTTCTTTTCATCTTCTATGGGGACTAGGGGGGATTCAAGTTGGGAAGAAGAATCTTGAAAGATACATATGGGGATTGATACCCTATTTTGTTTTCCTTTTTTATTTTGGTACCTTTTATTTCTTTCCCCTTCTTTTATCTGTTTTCATAGAAAGTGAAAGTATGTAGCAAACAACTTCAAAATGACAGTTGAAAAGATGAAAGAAGTAATTGATGTTGAGACGTATGAAATAAATACACGGTTCATTATACATGACAGCATTGACGTTGTTTTGCATAGAAATAGGCTTTTTAGATTCGATGCGTTCTCCTATACTGTTGAGGATTGCCTTTTCGATACATTCCAGGTTCTATCGCATTTTTGTTATTCGTCGACCGAGATGCACAATGGATTGATAGATTATTTCTTGACTTGTTTTAAAAATGGCAAAGTCGAGGCTTTGCAATCCTATGAATACGAACTGGAATTTGATTTTCTTCGATAGTTGCATGGAATACATGATGTCGCTACGTATTTTTCAAGGATGTGATTGTTTGCATCCCCAGTTCTGCCTGCACATGAGAGGGGACTTTGGGGAGATACATTTTGTATATGGTGGCTGTCTAACTGGCTCAATATATCAGTTGGCATATGGTCATTGACAAGAAAAATAAGATATCTACTATTCAACAAAATTGCATCTAACAATCCATATTTCATATTGTTCCATGATGCCAATGCTCTCAGTGGCCATTATGAACCACTGTTGTAAAGAAAAATGTCCATATGCAATAAATAAGGTCCTCGTATTTACTTGTCCGTTATTTGCAAAGACCTTTAATCGCAATGAAAACGGATTTTGCATGGGATAGATTGCCATGGTTTACAGCTGGCAACAAATGTTGTGTCTAGCCGTGGAGATAGTCTGTTCAATGTAATTCGTTGTTTGGTGGCAGTGGAGTTCGATGTTCAGTCGCTGCGGATTTACGCTGTACAATCCTTTTTCAATGTGATTACAGTCGGCAACCAACAGGCTTTTAGGTGTTTGCATCAACACCTTTGCCTGTATCTCATAGAAAATATGCTGGCAGTTGGAATTTGGTAGGAATACCTTGTGAACATGGTGCTTCCATATGAAAAAGGGAATATGGAAGGTTGCACATTCTATTCGCAATGGTTATCTATGATATTCAGGGTGAATATCCAGGTGTGGTCGCCCTTGCCAGATGGAACTATCCATTCCTGGGTTACTGATTCAAATTACAATCGAACAATTGACATCCACTCCCTGAAAAAAGATACAACACATATCCATTATGAACCTTTGCTTGGACATATCGGTAGTTCAAGGTTGATTGTCGATGCCACCCAAATGACATCGAATCTGCATAGGCTTGGAATGCATTTTAGTGAGAATGAAACTCCTCCTGGTTGCAATATGGGCAGACAGGGGCTCAAAAAAAAAAACATGCGTAAAATTCATGTCATTTGTGATGAGGCCATAGAGGGCTTAAACAAACAACGTAGACTAAGTTATCACAATTTGAAAAACATTATCCATCAAATTTGTTCGGCTTGTGATAAGGCCATAGAGGCCTTGAACAAAAAATGTAAAGTAGTTATTCAGAAGTTGGGTGAGAGTGAAATTCATCCCAGTTCCCACCATCTCATCCTTCCCTTAGGCAAGAAACGTAGAATAATTTACCACAACTTGAAAAAGGTCATGCGCAAGAGAAAAAAATGCATTGCTACACTTCCTTTTAGAGAGAAACTGACATATCACAATGTAAAGAAATTTATTCATGCAGAACATAACATAAACAGGTACGATCGCATTTCCTAGAATGGTCATGCAACTGTGTGAGTTTGTGGTATACAAGAAACACCATGCAGTAGTAGCAAGGAAAATCAGGAAACAATTTCTACCCATACTTCCCTGCAAAAGAAAAATGCAAGACAGACCTACATGAAGCAAATGAAAGACAGTCCTTCCATTGCATGTGCAATTTGTGAACCATTGATTTTTTCAAAAAACAGTAAGTTTTTCACGCCTAATTTGCAAGCAGAATACCTCCGCTTGACAGTGCACGATAAACCATTTTCCAGTGAGAAAGTTTGTCTTCCATGCAAACGATCGCTTGAAAATGGAAAACTGTCGTAGTTTGCAACCCCTGACCAAATAAGATGTAATACACCACTAGCAGATGTAAGTGCACTCACGGAACTTGAGGAGAGATGTGTGTCTCTGCAAATTGCATTTTCTCAAATCATACCTTGGGGCTATAAATGGCCTGATATGGGCTTAACAGGATCAATTAATAATTATTAATGTGTTTGTTCAACTAGATGTTGTGCAACAAGCATTGCCACAATTCATTAATAATACAATTATAATCGTTGTGGTTCTGAAAAGACGCTTGCAATAAAAAAATGCCTATCAGACGGGCAAAGTGCATGTGCATGTTGTTATGAAAGAATTAAAGGAATTATGTTCCAAGGCCCTGTACAAAGCAGAGAACATTTGTATAAATGGTAGCTGGAACAATGTTCTCGCAGAAGAACATGGAAACTCTGCAGACACTCTCGAAAATCCTAGTGATTTTGATGCAAGTGATGAATCAGAGAATGAAACACTTGCTAAAACATTGGTGCATTCATGACTTGCACAACAAAATTGTCGAGATTGCACCTGCCGAGGGGTAGCGTCCACCTGGAATATTCAAGAAATAATTCAATGAGGAAATGAACTTTCCAACACTCTTCTATGGATATCCACATGGCACTGATATTACAAAACAATTTAGTTATGATAAAATAGTCCGATGGGAGCTGCTACATTCAAGCGGTTACTTCTCGTGTCACATATAAAATTTGTTTTTCAAAACAATGCGCATAATAATAGAGCAAGTTATGTCCTGCATGTGGGTTCGAATAAGAAAAGGCCAGTTAGAAGGAAGAAATTTGTTAGACAAGGATGTGAATTACAAAGTAAACCTAGAAAAAATTCTAAAATCTGATATTTGATACATAGATTTCAAAAACATTTGCACATCTCTTGACTATTTGCAACAAAAAAAAAAAAAAAATTTCAATGATTCAACAATTGGGCTTGCCAACATTTTCCGTCACATTTACAAGTGCAGAGCATTGCTGGCATCCATTGGTGGCTTCTGTATCTAACTTGCATAGGAACAAGAAACTTAAAAAAAAAACAATACACTGAAAAATAACGACATTGACTACCTCATAAGAAAAGACCCAGTGACATGTACTTGCTACTATAGACATAGAATAAATTCTTTGAGACAATTGATATTCAATGATGAAACGTTTTTCAGAAAAATATTAGACTACTTTTTTGTGACTGAATTCCAGAATAGGGGAAATGAACATGGCCACGTACTGTTGTGGATAGAGGGTGCATCGGTCTATGGAAGTGATAACAATTCAAACATCAAACAATTTGTGGATAAATACATAACATTCAACACATATCATTTGGATCCAAAACTTGCGAAAGTCCATAGACATTACCATACAAGAAGTTGTAGAAAACAAAAAAACTTGCATTGCAGATACAACTTTCCCGTGCCGCCAATGAGAGCTACACAAATCATAGAACCAGTTAGTTTAGAGGACAATGTTGTTTTTGAGAAATCTAAATCCTTGTTCGCATTTCTAGAACAAGGAGGATTTGACGAAATGATGAGCTTTGATGCCTTCTTGACACAGGTAAATGTTACAGAAGATGAGTACATCCAAACCATACAATGTACCCCTAGGCAACCAACACTTTTCCTTAAACGAAAAATATCCCATATTTGGAACAACAGTTTCTCAAAGGGCATGCCAGTTATGTGGAAATAAAATACAGATCATACTATTGAATGCATATGCTGCAACTTTGTACTGTACCTCGTCTATGACGGAGATTGACAAATATATGACAAGTGCATTCAGGAGAATACACAAAGAACATGAGAAAAGACATATTGATGCCATACAAATGATATGCACACTTGGCAATACATTGCTTAATATTGAACAAATGTCTGCTCAACAAGAATCACATTGCACTTTCCTTGCCCCTGACTTGTAGTTCAAGAAAATGTGTCTTCATAAACACATCTCCACTTGATAAACGCATATTTGTGCTTAAACCACCGATTTTGCTGCAACAAGAAACTAACAATTCAGAGGATGTGGTATGTCGCTCTATTATTGATTATTACATCCAGCATCCATATCCTATTAGGCATATCTGCTTAGCAGAATTTGTATCGCATTACAAAAGAAATGGTGCACCCATATCAAAAAGAAAAAAATCCTCTGTGATACAGTTTGTCAAATACAATAAACATTGTGACTATGAAAACTATTGTAGAGAAAACCTGTTGTTGCACCTTCCATTCGATGAAAAGGAGGACACATTAATACATAACTTCTCTACATGGAAGGTTGCGTATGTTGTGTCTGAGACTATAGTGCACATCAATGAAGTTAGATTTATCTACAATGTCAATCCAACATGGGGCGATCTAGAAGTTGCACTTAATGAGCTAGAAAACCCTGGTGATCCTGATGAGAGATTCAGAAACCCAAAAACAAAGAGAACTTCTTCGAAGTCCCATGACTTGCAAGAAGATTTGCCTCGCCCTCCAATGGTTGGAGGTGAAAAATGTATCAATCTTAGTTTTCAAGTTACAAAACATCCTTTCCTAATTGAAAATAATGAATACCACAGAATAAGATGTCTGTTGAATCGTGAACAACAAACAGTTCTAAAGGAAATTGCTCTTAAAAAATGCTTGAACATGAACAGTCATGTGCACCTGTTCCTTACAGGCAGAGCCAGAATAGGAAAGACATTCACAGCGAAAGCATTGTTCCAAATTCTTATACGAATCTATGATTCAAACAATTTTTCTTATCCTATGAAACCAATGGTCTTAATAGTTGCATACACATGAAAAGTTGCATACAATGTTGGTGGAACAACAATCCACTCTGCATTTTTAATGCCTTTTAACAAGTCACAGTTTCTTCCACTTAGCAAGGAAATGTTGGATACATTATCTAGGCCTTATGAAGAACT
Source organism: Picea mariana (assembly GCA_032191745.1). Taxonomy (NCBI): domain Eukaryota; kingdom Viridiplantae; phylum Streptophyta; class Pinopsida; order Pinales; family Pinaceae; genus Picea; species Picea mariana. The sequence continues at coordinate 31,462 of JASDQU011404838.1, read as the reverse complement.
CCAACTTTTCTTTATAGATGAAGCATCTTTTATTGGAAGTCGGTTCTTGTATTCCATTGATAGTCGACTAAGAAGAATAAAACATGTGTAGATGAAATACTTTGGAAACGTTGACCTGATATTCTGTGGGGATCTTTACCAGGCATAGCCCATCCAAGATTCTTTGATATTTGAACAACCTACCGTTGACATGGAAACACTCACCTATGAATTCTGGAGAGACAATATTAAATTCTTTGAGTTGCGTACTACAATGCGCTAGATAGATGAAACATTCATTGTAATTCTAAATAGAATGCACATAAACAACCAAACATATGATGACTTGACCTATATCAATTTGAGGTGCTTACGGCCTGCACCAATAGAACCAACGTTCCCTTACTTTTTCTACAAATATAATGATGTTGCAAAGCATAACAACCACATGTTGTTGCTCATGCCTGGCGATGATATCATCATCAATTTGATTGACCTGGAAGAAGACAACCATGAAAATGTGCCACGTCATGAACATTCGGTCACTTTACCTTTGCAGCCTGTCCTCAAATTAGAAATGTTGGTTGAAATATATGCCTACAACTATGATTCACGGGATGGCTTGGTGAATGGTGCAGATGGAATACTGAAAGACTATATGAAGACAAAAACGGTGGATGTACTTTGGATTAAGTTCCATGAACCGCATATAGGCAAGTGACAAGAAAACAAGTTGTCTTATCTATGTAATTCAAACACTAGAAGTGTTTGGACACCTATTTTGCGAATATCAAAGTCAGTGTCGACATTAGCAAAGACAGATCGACTGAAGATTCGAAAATAGTTTCCGATTAAAATTGCATGTGCACGTACAATCCACAGATCACAAGGAATAACACTTGATAATGTTTCATTTCAGCTTGCTTGAATTTGGATACATGGACTTGTAGACATGGCACTATCCCGTGTCAGAAGCATGGACCCACTGTATTTACTATGTCCTCTCACAAAAGATAACTTCAAAGTGAAACAGAAAGTTGATATTGAAATGGAATGACTCAGGACCACTACAAAATGGAAAGTGCATTATGATTACCAATCCATACAAACAAATTCATATGTATCAATTCTCTCACATAATACACACAGCTTAAATGCACACATGGATGATATACTAAATGACTATCATATAATGCAATATGATATTCTATGCTTGCATGAAACACACATGACATTATGCATGCAGAACAAACAATTCCCAAATCACAATTGCACATCAAGTTACATTACACATGGGGTGATGATACTGGTGAAAAAACATGTACCAATTTTGGACCATATACATATCGAAGAAAAGAATGTTGAACTGGTGCCTGCAAATTTTTTTTTCCATGAAATAGAAGTTGCAATACTGAATCTATATGTTTCTCCCCATGCAACATTATCCAACATAGTTCACGTTATTTTCAATGCATTGGGCCATTTCCATCTAAATGGCCCCATTGTACTTGTAGGAGACTTCAATATTGACATGCTACAAAATATTGGCAGAACAAAAGAATTGGAAAAATACCTGTGCAAATACAGTCTCTGCTTTATTTTGAACAACGCAGACCCTCTACAAAACACACTTATTGTCCATGTCTGGTTCAATGTGCCCATTCTTGAATACAATATATTTGTCTTAGACACATATTGGTCTGATCACAATACAATTGGTATTGCACTTGAATTATGACATATACATCAAACTTATTGCAAACTCATATTTCTATGTTTCAAAGCATATCTGCATCCCTGATTTGTACACATATCGTTTTGGTGAGCATACAGATGGTCTTCAACTCCTATTATAAAATATATATTGTGCCAAAAAAAAAAGGTACATCCTCCCAAAAACTATTTATGACTCTATTAATCTTATTCTATTTTCTTTTTTGTATATGTACATAGTAGCTGCCTTTTTCTTAGCATATGAACTTATGTTCATATTCCTTTTGTTTTGTGCTTTTGTTGATACCAACAAACAGGAAAACTAGACGGCTCAAAGAACTCCTACCCAGAGATGTAGACAAATCCATGCAGAGGTGCATTATTTTTCTGCCTGTGATCCATAGTAAACAAATTTTCATTTACTTTCTCTGTATTTGTGAAGCTTGTTTGCAACTATGTTTTATTTTATTTTTATTTTTTTACACCTAGAGGCCGCTACCCTGCATGTCCGCCACCCAATAGAAATGCAATGTTGAGTCAGCCAGCTCGCAAGTCCACCTGTCAATTTGTATATCGCCCAACTATGAGTGTTATTTGTAGGACACAAAAAATTAGAGGCATAATCTACAACCCACAAGTGTGGGATACAAATAAGTGGCTAAATATGGAATAAGGTTCTGGGAGCCCGCCATCCCTAGAGTCTATCAATTTGTATATCACGCAAATCAGTAGAAGTAAAATGTTCAACCAGCCAGCTCACAAACCCGCTTGTCAATTGAGAAATGTTGAGGTGGCCAGCCCACAAATCCACTTGTCAATTTATTATCATAAACTACTTGTAAGGGACCGAACAATAGAGGCTCATTTTTAACCTTGCCAACCCGAGAACCCACGCTCCAGAAACTGTACCTGGTCTATACAATCTCATCTACCCCGCAAGTTTGTTTGTCAATGTATATCGCGGAACTGTATGTGCTATTTGTATAACATGGAATAAAAGAGGCCTATTTTTTGACCCCTCCCACCCAAGAACCCGCAAGTATGAAATGGGATATTGGTACATGGTCTATAAAATCTCATCTCCATACTTTATGAAGGTACATATTTACTTTTTCCTCATTTATACACACATTGATCTAGTAACCACAGAGTTGGTGTTGCACATGAATTATGAAATATGCACTGGGAGTCGCACGGAGCCCTTTGGTTTGCTTAGGCAATTTTGAACCCGCCAGCCCGAGAACCCAATTTCTATATGGCGAAAATCGGCCCAATGTAAAACCCGCAAGTCCGTGATCCAAATAACTGGCTAGCTATGGAATAATGGATCTATGCATATTTGGTATGTATTCCTCATTTCTGGGAGCCCACCAGCTCTAGAGTAGAATGTTGAGTTGGCCAGCCTGCAAATTCGCTTGTGAATTTATTATCATAAGATATTTCTAAGGAACAGAACAATAGAGCCCCATTTTTTACCCTGCCAGACCGAGAACCCACGATCCTGAAACTGTATATGGTCTATAAAATGTTAGCCACCCCAGAATTATGCTTGTCTACTTTTATATCATGAAATTGTGTGTGTTATTTGTAGAACACCGATCAATAGCGGTCTTTTTTTGAGCCTGCCCACCCCAGAACCCGCGATCCCGAAAG
>JASDQU011404837.1:19774-42394 GCA_032191745.1 Picea mariana | reverse complement strand
CTTCCTCATTTGTCCCCATGTTGAAATATTCTCTCCTCTAAGGCTCATGAACCATCTTAACGCATTACCCATCAATGTAGATGGAAACAATTTAAGCTTTTGCAAAGTGGTAGTGTAGTCATAGCTTCTACACATAATATAAAATTCAAATAGAAACTCTTCTAGATATTCTGTAGATAATCCATCAAAATTTGGCAGAGCTGAGAGAGGTATGTTTTTCATAGGAGCCATCCCTCAAGTGGGAATATTAGAAATAGGAAAGACCAGGGTAGAGATTGTATTTTCATCATTGGCCTAATCTTCGTTGTTTGGTGGATTCTCATGGTGGAACTCTTCTTCATTGTCCCCTTGATTTTCCATATGTTCTCTTTCTCTCCACTCAATATGGACAACGTCCCACTCTTCTTTAGTGACTATCTGTTCGTTGATCTGATAAACAACTTCTTCTGGATTTTCCCTGTTCCGAACTAAACTTCCTTGATTTTCAATATTCTCCAGTGTTTCCTGTTGATTTGTTGGTGACAAATATTCATCTTCATCCCTTGATAAAAATGATGTCTCAAAATGGGGTAATCCTGATGACTGAGGAATATGTCTTCTTGGAGGATTTGAAGGGTGAAAGATAGATCCTGAAGAATAATCTACTCTAGCTATAATCTCATCAACAAAGGTTGGCCTTCCCAGTGTAGGGTTCCTTCCTCCACGTCCTCTAGTACCTGTAGGGTTAGTATTTTTGGGGATACATCCTCTTGTTCTTCGATTCATGCAGACTAATCATTCCTAAGAAAATAAAACTAATGTGCTCACAAGAATCTCTAATCATCTTCCTTGACAACGGTGCCAAATTGTTGGGCACTTTAATTGTCTAAATAAATAGATAACTAAGGTGTTCAATATAAATTTTCAAACCTAGGGAAGTTTTGTTATTGCAATATAATTGTGCACAATCTATGCTATATTGATGAAATAGAACACTAATCAAGTTGCAGTATTGAAAGAAACAAAGTTTTGAAAACTGGACATTAAGACAAGTTGCCGACACAACTGGAGTTCTAATCTATTGTTGCAGAATTGGAATCAAACTTGCATAATTGAAATCTAAATTGAAGAGTGTATAAGAATCCTGGATTATCCGTTTTATTCTAATTTTCTATTTTATTCTTGCAGAAGGGAATTATGTGCTAATTGTCGAAAATAAATCTACTTTAAGTGCAGGAAGGAAATTCACACTTCTAATTACTTTTACTTGAAATCATATTTTTACCTAGTGCAAAAATATGATTTTCTAGCAATATACAACACTTGACTTCTAATTCTCATGAGACACACTGATGCACATTTGAGAGGAAGGGACTGAACTATAACAACAATTGTACTCTAAGAATGCTAAACAAATTAATCACACAAATCAAAGTAACTAATCTAATACTCAAAAAATCAAAACAGAGGGGAGTCTGTGAGGAAGGTGGGCCCTTTCCTTCTCACTGAATCCACTCAAAAATAGGATACATTAGGTTAAATAAACTCAATGCACTTCTTTATTGATTCACAAAAAGGGTTTAGATACAATATACTCTTTCTTCACTCTCTATTCCATGGCTATATTTCGGTATCAATGATTACAAAAGCTCTGCTATTTAAATACAAAGTCATTCAGTTAAAAAATTACGCAGAATAGCCTTGATAATCCCATATTCTCAAGTTGTTCATAATATACAAGAGATCTGTCATATTCACGAAATCAGGAAAAAGAATCAGCGTGAGCCAAGACGTATAACAATAGAGGATCAATCTTTAGGATTCGACTTTTAGGATCAGTGGCCATGTGTTGCAGCGAGTGTAACATCTTTTAGGATTGGTGCACATCTATTGTAGCTGGTGTAACAACTTCCAGGATTTGTGGTCATCTTTTGCAGCAAGTGTGACAGCTTCCAAGAAAGGTGCATAGTTGTTGTAGTCGTGTAAAAACATGCAGGACTAGCGCATAGCTATAACAATTGGTGTAACAACAACGATATTTTTTCAAGTCTTGGTTGTCTTACACATTTTGATCATTAGTTTCACATTTATGGGTAAAATATGAGAAATACTACCAATCAAATGTGTTAAGTAAATAAGAATATGAAAGCAAGATCAATGATTCATACCTTGGGAAAAAGGGTCTTAGCAAGCACTAAAGTAGGCATTTAGCATAGAAATGTTAAGGTTGAAAGGGAAAAAGATATAGTGAAAAGGGGACATTTCTGGGTCCTAACACCCATATGTTGAATTCCATTTCCTTCCAATTAGCTAACAATGGAACCATTTGTTGGTTTTTCCATTCCCTTTTATATATTTACCATTACAGATTGACCCCAGTTCATAACTAAGAAGATTCCCAACAAAATCCCTTAAATACTATCGACCCCTCTAGTCACCCAGAAGGAAACACAGTAAACATAGTGTACTACGCAGTCTCACCCGAGATAACTCTATGGGTGGCTACAATACTTAGGTGTTTGCAACCTAACACTGAGAGACATCTACACCTTAACCTTTATTCAGTTTATTCAACATCTATTATAACTTTCATTCCACACATGCATGTGGTCCAACATATTTACTAAGTTACTTCATTCATTCATCATTCATCAACTAATAATATGCAAAAACATATTCATTTAGTCACATAACACAATGTTACTGTGGTTCACCCCCTCCTGGACTATGTCCACATTTATCTTTCTCTAAGGATTTTAATATAGTTTGGAAATATCCATGATGCACATGGTTACAATATTAGTCTTCTTCCTTCCCATAGGCTCCTCTATCCCTGAAAGGCAGAGTAGATCGCACTAGGCTCCTAATCCTATGATCTAACCCTTAGGATCGATTCACTCTTGCCCTTCCTAGCTCCCTAGTAAATTGTACCATCCTTACAGTTCTGCTCTTGTCCTCGTATATCTCACCTACTTATCCATTTATCTTTCTTTCTCTCCTCTCTATGTATCTATCTCTTCTATTGATCTTTGTCTCACCAACCATTACAATGTATTACAAAAACCCTAACCCTACCATCATCAGGTATTCCATGCATGCACATGTAATATCTCTAGGCTGAACCAATTGTAAATGTAATAATGTACTTAAGCCGGTGAGCTATTTTGATATAATTTTGTATGCACTTTTCATGGCATAGTGTGTGCAGGTACTATGTAGTAAAAATGATGAAATGAGCACATTCCAGGATATTGCGCACAACAAACTTAAGTGCGCATGATAATGAGGCCAAGGAGCCTTTATGTATATGTTGTGTTTTATAGGCTGGTGCACCAGTTATTATAAGCTAGGATGCTTATGTTTTGAATTAGGCCAAAGAGCCTAGATGATAAAGGCCAATGTGCCTATTTTTGTATATGTCTCATGATTAATATAAAATACATCACTGTGCGCAGACCGATCACGATTAAAGAGATGGGGGACTAAACTCCACTAGTTAGGGAAAGGGTAGGGCCTAAAAGTTAAGGAAAAGGGCTAAGCTAGGGATCTTAAGCCAAAAAGAAATATTATATTAATATTTCTTAAATCATAAAGTATGGATAATTATTTTATCCTAAGTTCTAAAGTTGGGGACAAGTGGACCAAAGTAGCTCCCAACATGACAAGTGCCAATTTGGGTAAATGCATACATATTGTTGGGACTTAGTTCATTTTCACACTCCCCCATCATTCTTACCATCATATTTTCCATCATTCCTTCCATCATTGAGCCATGATTCCATGACCATTTTCACTCACGCAGTCAGTTATCCTCAGACATTCATTTCACTGTATCTAAACCTATATCCATAGCCATTTTGTGTTGGTGTAGCTGGTTAGCTGGGGAGAGAGACTAAAGAAGTGGGTTGTCAGGCCCATGGGATATTGAAGAGGTAGGTTTTTAGGCCCGTGAGAAATTCTCTTGGTGCGAGAATTGTTTGGAATTGATTTCCTGAAGGTGCTAAACTACAGCTACAGTGCTCTGAGACTTCCTGTCCAGCCTATTGCTGAAGCCCGGAAAGGAAGTGGGGCAGCCAAAGGACTGTTGAGAAGAGAAGGGGCACACTTCCTGGGTGGGACAGGCATGTGGGGAATGAGGGACTGTAGGCTATTAGTTGAGTGAGCACCGTGACAAAGTCTTTCCTGTTGTCTATGATCCTTTAGCCTGGTTAGGAATCCATTTACCCCGGGTGGAGTTTAGTCCCAGCTCGGGGGTGACTCACTCTTGAGAGTGATGAATAGTGTGGTCTAAGGATGGGAGGTTCGTGGAAGGTATACACACATTTGGTCACATTCTTACCAAGATAAGTGCCAAATGTGTGATAAATTTACATGTTGCATTGTTATTTACGTGTTTATTTTTATGGGTATTTCCTGTATATGCTACATGTATGCGTTTACTATTATTTCAGTATGGATTCATGCATTTACAAATGTATTTCTATGTTAGCATTTTATATATAAGGCTTTCGCAAGAGTTCTGCGTGTATATATTTTTAATTGCATGCAGTTAGAAAATTTTATGTGGCATAGCTCAGAATAGAAGCTAGATATGTTACAGTATGTTCCGCAGAGAGAACGTAAGAGTTCTCTCGTGGAGCATGGCCCGAATCTGGGTGGTTGGGGACGTTACAATATGGTATTAGAGCTTCAGTTTTCAACACTGAGCTTGGATGGGCTAAGAAAGCTGAGTTGAAGCATAATGTCACAAAGGATTTATTTCGAAGTGGCCAAATTTCAGTTTGTAGAATGTCCATGGTAAAAATTAATAGAAACTAGGCGGAAATCGGGAAACACCCCAATTTCTATGGTTGAATTAATGAGAAAATGGAGAAATTCAACTAAGTGATGAGATATTAATGATTTAATATCTGTTCTAGAAAACTCAGACTTGGAATTGGTCGAATTTCATGTTACAGTGAATCCATGATAGTTGAAGCGATTTTTATAATTAAAATTCCCAATTTGTGAATTGAGTTTGGGAAAAATTCATTCTAGAAATGTCAACCCATAATGATCTGTTGTTACAAAGGTTGAGATGGTGTTATAAGGGTGAAATTGAATGAATTTCATATTTGTCGAATGTCTATGGTCAATTTGGAAAAAGCCCCAATTTTTGCAACAGAATTCACGAGGAATCGATGAGCATAAAGGTGAATGTGCACAGTTGGGCACACCAAAAATTCATGTGGCGCAGTGAAAATCTCGGGATAGGTAAAATTCAGCACTGTGCAGTAAGGTATTGGCATGTTGATGCACGCATTAAATTTTGGTGTTGCACAGGGAAAAACAAATGTGGGTGTGCGAGTGAGCACTCTAAATTGTGGCATCGCACAAAAGAATATTGTGTGTGGATGCATGCGCTAAATTTAGCATTGTGCAGTGTGCACACATGTAGTAATGTTGCACATGGTGTGCGTAGTATTGCAAAGCATAGAGGAGTTTGGTTGGTGCACGCATAGTATGAGTATAAGTTGTCTCGCGACAGTGTAATCAATGGTGCGCGTATATTATTGTGTGTGGTGGGGGCATATTGAACTTTGGCATGGTGAAATGCATAGAGAAAAATGCATGTGGAATATCAGTGCATGATACAAAGAACTGTGCGCAACAAGTATTAGTGCAAGAACCAAAACTGCGCACAGTGGATATTAATGCGTAACGGAAAAGTAGTGTGCGCAAGTTATTGGCACGACGGAGAAGAAAAGCATAGTGGTTATAGGTGTGTGAAAGCACGATTTACCTTGTGGTGTTGTTGTGCACAATAAATATGGGTTTACAAGTTGAATTTTTGTGCGCGCGAAGTCTTTTGGAAGGTGAACAACAACAAAAAGTAGCAGATTTCCACGACATTTTATACTGTTTGAACATCATCTTTTTGTAGCGCATTTTTTAGGGCTCTCTCATGTCCTTGGGTATATCTATAGAAAAAATGGGCTAGATTTGGTTTGTTTTGGGGTTTGTTGTTGATGACTGGAGGAACGAAGATGACATTTGGGCTATGAAGTATGGAATGAACAATTCATTGTCAGAACATTGAACTATCAAGAGGAGAAGGCTAATTAAGGCGACGAGTCTGAGTTTAATAGAAAATTTGCATGGTATTAGAGGAAAAAGAAACACACAACTGCATCAGATCATTATAGTCTAAATTTAGAGTTGGTTTGAGAAGAAATAAATATAGTCTAAATTGCTAAGCCGAGAGCATCTCAGAGATGAATTTTGGGTTTTATATTCCTCTGATTTAGACAGATGAAAGTGAAATATAAACTTACAAGAAACACACACTATGAAAGAAAACAAGACTGATATCACCACCAGTCAAAATATTTTCATAAACAATCCAAAATCCGCTTTTGCATTTATATATTCATTTTAATCCCAAAATTTACAAAAATTCTTCCTGCACATAGGGCAGGTTCCTTCCCCCCTTTTTTTTTCTTCCAATAGATAATACATATATATAGAAGAATTATTTGTAGAATTTGAAACGCTCGGACTTTCACATATTTCTAAAAATAGAGATAAGTTACAAAAAGGGAATGATTTAAAATAACAGTTACCCATTTTAAAGGTACCATTTAAGAACAAGTCTATCATCTCTGGGGCCCCTTTCCTCTACTACCAGTTGTCCAAAATTTGTTGAAATGTACTTAATTTTATTTGAGGACTCATTTTAGCTTAACGATATTTTCCTTTAGAGTATCTAACAAGACCAGTTGATCCTCTCCAACACTTTCAACCGTTTCAACTATGGTTGAAATCAGATTGGTCAAGACAAGGGAAAGTAATAGACATCTAGAAAATCCAAGTACTGATATGATCAGTTAAGGAAAGGATAAATCAAGTAACTAAAGAAGGAAGTTGGTGTTAACTGTCCAAGGTTACTCAGAAAATATGACTAGAAATAGAATTGGGTCATGTAGGAGTTGGATCAGAGGGATCCGAAAAATAAATGGATGTTGAAGATCTAGAGTCTATAAGACAACAAGGTTGGAATCATAATTCATCCAAGTATGAGTTGGGACAGATGGATCCAGAAAATAAATAAAATTTCAAGGTTAATATCATTTTAGTATTTGAATGGAAAAACAAAGGCATCCAAGAGTGTCTTGGCTAGAAAGTGCTCAGATAAGAAATATTCATGCATAGTAATTACAGTGAAGTGCACTTGAAGGTTCATGAATCCAGGAGAATGGAAAATTTTTGGTATAAACAAGGAAATGTGATACAGGAAGAAAGAAATTGTTGCAATTACTGTAGCAACTAGTATTTTATGGCTTGTTGGGACAACCATAGGGTGATAATGCTTGCATGTTTGCAAGTGTTGTTAATAATGTTGTTGCACACAGATGGAAGCAACATAAGGATGGAATATTGAATTATAAGGCTGATAGGGAAGAATGAGAACTTCTATAGTCATCAGCTAATAAAGTAGCAATAAACTCGTTTAATGGAAGCCATGCAGGTAAGTATCTCTCTTTTGGAAATTATGTTGTATAATTTCCAAAGGGAAATCCAGGTAAGAATTTCCCCAAATTGAATTTTATACTACGTTGTATGGTATTGTTTAATTGCATTGATAGATCATAGGATTAAGTTACCACTAGGTGTAGTAAAGGCTAGAGGCCTATTATAGTTATCAAAGATTTTATCTTTTGAATGAACACACTGACATAGTAGCATTCCATGTTAATTTGGTTATGAGACAATAACCAAAGAAAATAAAAGATAAGAACTTGTTATAGGAATGATGCTAAGAAATCTAGTCATGTATGAGACCAGGAAAGGGTTGGATGTGGCAAGGTATGGTTATAGAAAGGTTAAGTTCCACAAAAATACCCAATGAGATTCCTACTTTAAATAAAACTTGGATTGCAACCTTTTTGCTAACACTAATAAACACTACATAATTATATTCTTGGTGTAGTGTTCAAGTCGAAAGGGAAGGCATCCAAGTAATTGGGAAGACAATGGGAAGTGTGTGGATATGGGTCAAGACATTGGCCAGATTTCCAATTTATGGATGGTGAGATGCATGACTTAGATAAAGCTCATTTTGAAAATCAACACAAAGGTGCATTGAATAAATAGGCATTGAGAGTTGCACTCATGCCTAGTAAGTGGAAGAGTTTCACTCATACATGATGGAATTGTATACTTAAATGCATTTTGTTGAATGTATTATGTGAGTGCATGGATATATGTTTTTTCATGGAAATAGTTATACTAATGGTTGAAATGTTGCTAACTCGAGAAGTTGAGAACATTTTAGGAACTGTTAAACATTGCAATAGGAAAGTTGCAAGTGAGGTAGTCATAGGAATAGTGACTATAGAAAATTTCCTGTTCAAAAAAATGTAAGTAGAGAATTTACTGTTGTTAATTATGAACATGCATATGCATAAAATGATGAGTCATGCTATTTGCTTAAATTGTTTGGTAATTGTGATTGAATTGCTAGGTACAGGAAATTCTAAGATCATTGCATAAGGTGATGTGCATGTTGAATTATGATATACATAACATACTGACAATTTTCTAGTTGTACACAATATATAATCATTGCAAAAAAAAGGAAAGGTATTTAGCATGGTGCTTGCTGAAAGCCATAAGAAAAATTACATCATATTATTGCAACAACAATGAAAAATTATGAACTAGAATTTCATATTTTGGAAAAAGTCAAATTCGTTATGAAATTAATTGGATTTCTAAAATGGATTTTTTTTTATAATGCTCTCTCATGATAACTGCATGTGTATGATGTAGGTGAGATGATAATGATTAAAGTTGGAACTCTTGGAACCATGGTGCTCCGAGAGTTCTTGTCTGGCCTATGTTGGAGCTCTGGAAGGGAAGTTGAGCAGTCGATTAACTGTTGGACAGTGAAGGTGCATACTACCTTGGGTTGTAAAGACATGTGGGGAAGAGAGACCATTGGTTGGAGTGTTGTTGAGGTTTGGTACCTTGGCCTAGACTATGTTTATATTGATTGTGAGTCGTGGTTATCTTGGGTAGCCATTGTCTTGATGGAGTCATATCCCATGCTTGGGAATGGTATGCTGCTGAGAGTTTATCAGTAGTGAGATATAAGGTTGGGTGGAACGTCATGGATCTATAGCCAGTTGTTGCTTCAATGAAGTATAATTGAAGCATGTAATAAGGAACAATTAGCTGAATTATTTCCTGAAGCAGTTCTATGGAATAGAGAAATTGACTTCCAGTTGTAGTATGAGTATGAGAATTGGTGTTGGAAAGCAGAGCACCAGATGGATAACAAGATTTCAATAGCTAAAGATTGGAAATTTTAGAGAATTGGAATGGTACATGGTATATAATCCACTCAAGATAGTGCATAAATAAGGGGAGGGGATTGTAATGTCCCTAGGCTGAACCAATTGTAAATGTAATAATGTACTTAAGCTGGTGAACTATTTTGATATAATTTTGTATGCACCTTTCATGGCATAGTGCATGTAGGTACTGCACAATAAAAATGATGAAATGAGCACATTCTAGGATACTACGTGCAACAAACTTAAGTGCGCACGATAATGAGGCCAGTGAGCCTTTATGTATATGTTGTGTTTTATAGGTTGGTGAGCTAGTTATTATAAGATATGATGCTTATATTTTGAATTAGGCCAGAGAGCCTAGACACTAAAGGCCAATGCGCCTATTTTTGTATATGTCTCATGATTAATATAAAATACATCACTGTGCGCAAACCGACCATGATAAAAGAGATGGGGGACTAAACTCCACTAGTTAGGGAAAAGGTGGGCCCTAAAAGTTAAGGAAAAGGGCTAAGCCAGGGAGCTTAAGCCAAAAAGGAATATTATATTAGTATTTCTTAAATCATAAAGTATGGATAATTATGTTATCCTAAGTTCTAAAGTTGGGGACAAGTGGACAAAAGTAGCTCCCAACATGACAAGTGTCAAGTTGGGGACATGCATACATATTGTTCGGACTTATTTCATTTTCACACCCCCCCATCATTCTTACCATCATCTTTTCCATCATTCCTTCCATCATTGAGCCATGATTCCATGACCATTTTCACTCAAGCGATCAGTTATCTTCAAACATTCATTTCACTATATATGAACCTGTATCCATAGCCATTTTGTGTTGGTTTAGCTGGTTATAGGGAGTGGGACTAAAGAAGTGGGTTGTTAGGCCTGTGGGATATTGAATAGGTGGGTTGTCAGGCCCGTGAGAAATTCATTGGGTGAGAGAATTGTTGGGAATTGATTTCCTGAAGGTGCTAAACTGCAGCTATAGTGCTCTGAGACTTCCTGTCTGGCTTGTTGCTGAAGCCTGAAAAGGAAGTGGGGAAACCGAAGGACTGTTGAGAAGAGAAGGGGCACACTTCCTGGGTGGGACAGACATGTCGGGAATCATCGACTATAGGTTGTTAGTTGAGTGAGCACCGTGATAGAGTCTTTCTTGTTGTCTATGAGCCTTTAGCCTGGTTAGGAATCCCTTTACCCCAGGTGGAGTTTAGTCCCAGCTCGAGGGTGACTCACTCTTGAGAGTGATGAATAGTGTGGTCTAAGGCTGGGAGGTTCATGGAAGGTATGCATGTAGTTGGTCACATTCTTACCAAGATAAGTGCCAATTGTGTGATAAATTTACATGCTGCATTATTATTTATGTGTTTATTTTTATGGGTATTTCTTGTATATGATGCATGTATGCATTTACTGTTATTTCAGTATGGATTTCTGCATTTACATATGTATTTGTATGTTTACATTTTATATATAAGGCTTCTGCAAGAGTTCTACGTGTATATATTTTTAATTGCATGCAGTTAGAAAATTTTATGTGGCATAGCTCAAAATAGAAGTTGGGTATGTTACAGTATGTTCCACAGAGAGAACCTAAGAGTTCTCTCATGTAGCGTGGACCAACTATGGGTGGCTGGGGATGTTACAACACACATGTTTCTTTTCCTTCTAGCTGTCTCTTTCCTCTTGCATGATTCTTTTCCAAAAATAACCTTTCTTTCTGATTCATCCTGCCTCCAACACTTTGGGTGACATTCGCAATTATCTTGCCTTAGCTCGAAAATATCTCAAAATGCTTTATTGGGGTTCTTCATACCTTTTCCTCAACATTTATTTGGTGACCATACTGGGGAAGATCTTCCATATATCTCTATTTGATTGTATCAAGATTGTATTTTATTTTTTTGTTTTGTTTGATTACTCTTTGAATGATTTTTTCCATGACAATACCTATGAAGAAAAAGGACACCCAAATGGTGGAGGATACTCCTTCTCAACGTACCCAGAACATTCCCTCAATGTCCAAGGTTGAGGGTGGCCAGGTAAGTGCAATGCAGGAGGCATGTGCAAGTAAAGGGGAGGAGATACCAGAGGTTTAGAAAGATCCTGAGTCAACTTCCAGGTAGATCGCGACATCCACGCAGGAACAGATGGAGTTGGTTCTCCAAAACCCTAAGTAGTGCACATAGTTGTTGCAACTCTTCTTAGCCAAAACAGAGGTTCTGACACTCTTACCCTCAGCGTTAAGGTTGAGTCTTGAGCCATGACCATCAACAGGGGAGGAGGAGGTAGAGACCCGCTCCAAGCATTCAATGACCAGTGGACTTCCACTACATATTTGAGCACACAGAGACACAATCCCTTCATCCACTGACCTTGCACAGTGGCCAATGACACACTTGGTTGGAATGATCAGAGAATCCATTGATCAACTAGAGAAGAGGATCCAACAGGTCGAGTCATCTGCCAAGCATGAAAGGGAGGAAGAAATCCTTGTGCAAGCATGCAAGACATAAGAAGAACATGCAAATATCCAGGTCAAACATAGACTGGAAAGAGTGCAGGAAAGGATTGTTGAAGCATGGCTGGAAATTTTGAATGTCGCACCCAAACTGATCAAAGCCAGGGATGTTAGAGATTCATAGCATTGGATTGAGTTTCTCCAAGGAGCATGGACAAAACTGGCCATTCACATTAACCATATTGAAGTGTAGTTGCAACATTCTCAACAAGAAGCAGAGAAACAACCTCAAAAGTTGCAGGAGCAGATGGAAAAGGTAGTTCCAGAAGGAAACAATTCCCAAGTAGCACTGCATAATATAACAACTAAGTGCACAAGGATTTTTAGGGTATTCAATGATTGGATGGGCATCATTTCTAGATGCAACCAAACCTTGGAAGATGTGCGCACCAAAATCCAAGTGTTGAATGAAGAAATTTCATCCACGATGGATCTATTAGAGAAACAACAGAAAAGTTTGACCAGATGCAACAAGCGAACAACAAACTGAATTCCCTATTTAAGTCACAATCCATAGAAAAGAAGGAGATGCACGAATTCTGACCTGTCATTCAGACAGTGTACATGCAAATGCATCAAGTTGATTCAACATCATATCCTGAGTGGAACTTGTTGCTCGCATCCAAGCCCAAGGGATGTATTACAGAGGCTACCCAAGAGTTTGTAGCAGAGGCATCACTTCTTCCCAGAAAATGGCAGGATAAAGTTGTAAGATTTCAAGGAGTGAGGAAGTAGGCATTATATTTGGTACCATAGTTGATCCCTTCATTCAAAGAGGAAAAAGAAGAGGAAGCACAAACAAAATAGAAAAATAAAGAGGAAAAGGAGGACAAGGGAAAACAATAGTTTCTCCTGGAATATGCGAAAGAGTTGTTATCGGGATAACTTTTAAGTTCGAACAAAAATAAATCCCCCTAGCTTCACTATGAAACTAGAACAAAATAGGACAGTACACTACTCTTTCCTTATATTTCAGTTATCAAATGAGAAATGGATCTAGAACATACCTTTTAAATATTGAAGATCTGACTTTGCGAATGCAATCCAAGATCCATCACGAGGCTTATGGAGAAATATCTACAAAAGAGAACAAGCCAACGAAGAAAATAATAAAAGGGCCTACTTGATATGAAACTATTTGTGTGATCAAAGAATCATACAATATGGACAAATGTGATTCATATATGAAAGAAAAGTGAATCTGTATTAAATAATAGAAAGAGAGATTACAACCAATGCCTTGATGTTTGTAAGGTCCCTTCCAATATGTCCTTGCTTCCCATACACTTCTTCTCCAAAGATTTTGAGATCAACAATCTATCTTAACAAAGAAAAACTCAAAGCCACTCTAACCAAGCTAAATTTCCCAAGCTACAAGCTCAATAACTTTCCAACCCAATCAAGCTATCTTTCTCCATGAGAGATCCTCTCCTTTTATAAGATGAAGATAATAAGGTGAGAAGGTTAGGATGATACCAATAAATAAAAAAAGAGAGTAATATCCAAACTGATCATAGGCCACGTCACCATAGAAGCTTCTCCTTCTAGAAGCATCGATAAGATGCTCATTTTTCCTACATACGAAAATCGTCGCACCTTAAGTATAGTGTAGCCCGTAGAGACATTGCAACCTATATTTAGAGTAGGGTGCGACAATCAAGAATCATCACATCCTATATATAGTGCATCCTATGAAAAACCTCCTTAATAGGGGTTTTACAAAGGAAAATACAATTTATTCTCTTAGGCAAAGTTCTTCTCCCTTCTTTCTTCACGAATTTGGGCCATTGATCCTTCTAAAGATAGAGGGTAGGTTTACATCATTAACGGTCATAGGGGTGAAGAAAATAATGTGTAAAAGAGATCCACCTAAAGTATGAAGTTAGAACATAGTGATAGCTAAAATACTTTGTCGAGTGTGTGTAGGGAACAAGGAACATGTCGGTCGGAAACCTTCCAACAAATAAGGAAATACAGTACAATACTTTGTCATGACTGGGGTAGGAGTTCTCATACTCAGAATACAAATGAATCAAAGCATAAATGTCGACATGCGAAGATCCATGTCAAGTAAGACAGGTCATGGCCACCNTATACTCAGAATACAAATGAATCAAAGCATAAATGTCGACATGCGAAGATCCATGTCAAGTAAGACAGGTCATGGCCACCAAACATACACTGTGGATCCATGCCAATATGGCTCAAATCTGAGCATAGACACCAAAATTACACTGTGGATCTATGTGTTAAAGACTCAAATTTGAACATAGCCATAAGACATACACTATGGATCTATACAACAATACAATATGAATATACTCCAACGGCAGTTGAATCTGTTAGAAAAGATCCAAGGTCTTCATCTCCACCACTCTATAGTAGAAATCTAACCATGAGAATACATGTGTTGAAGATGAACATGGTAGAAACCACTTGATTACCGATAATTAATGTATATCGTTAACAAGTGCAAGGGAAATTACCATTAATGTTAATGACTCCCAAGTTAATCTAGTACAATCCAACGAATGCGAATTAATGAGCTAAAGTCAAACATTCAGCGGAATCTTCTGATCATGGGTCAATAATGAAAACCCACTGTCGAAAGCGAGGAAACCTGCCATTGAGGCATGCAAGTTCCAAGGTACCGATTAGTTTCTAAGTCTAATTTCTGGATAATGAGTTGAATTCGATTGGAAAAGACTCGTCACAGGAGGGATTTAATGTATTCCCCCATCAATGACATGAAACAAGTAAAATGATTTGAGGTATATCAGAGTAACAAGTGATTCAATACTGACTCAGGGATGGTTGATGCAATAGAAGGCTTAAGGATTGCAGAAATGGCCGACACAATAGAAGGTTTTCTGGGTTGAATTTTTCTTTGAATATATTGACGACACGACAACTATCGTGGAAATACTAACTCAACAACAAGGATCACAGACCAATTTGTAATCTTATAAAGGAGTATGATAAAGAGACAAGAGAATTTTCTAACCTAGACACAAAGCTAGTGAAAGGGTGTCATATTCAAAAGTGACTCTTCCATAGAATATAGGTTTAGATACATTTCTTTCCCAAATTCCCCCCCACCATTTCTGGCGAGTACCTTTTTATTTTTACACAATCTTGAGGAGGATAACATATGCTTGAACTATAATCTCATCCTTCGGATGAGTCCCTCAGATTACATTTAACGAACCCTAGGAAGGAGTGGTTTGGTCCCATATGGGCCTTTCAAGGTTTGTTTAACGAGTCCAAAGAAAGAAAACTTAGGGGTTTTTCATGTTTAGAGAGTCTGAAAAACACTTAAATAAAACTCCACAATGTCCTTTTTCATAAGTTAGTCTAGCGAGATCGAGAAAGAGATAAACTACCACTCAACAGACGTCTTCTTCAAATACTTTAACGAGCATGAAAAAACAATATCGCTCAACAATATTTTCTTATTTAGAGAGTTTAAAAAGAGATTAAAGGGAACTCTAGGGGGTTCCTTTTTTGTATTACTAATGTGAGTCCAAAAAGGTGATCAAAGTTTACTCGGTTACATTCTCATGTATTTACGAGCATGAGAAAGAAAAAATACTAAACTCAAGATTGTTTTCATTTTTACTTAAGATTAAAACAAAACAAAAATACGCTTGGGATAGATTTTATTTTTACACAATCTTGAACCAAAGGAAACTATGTTTGGTGTAGGTGGTTTCATTTTTACACAAGCTCGAGCCATAGAAAACTATGCTTGGACTTCCCAACGCATAACACATGGATGGTTGGTATTTAGCCCCTAGCTTAAGAAACTAGTGGCTCTAACTTCAACATGATGTCCATAGGCTAAATGCATTTCCCCCCAAGCTTCAGTTCATCCAATGGCATAGGAGGATGAAAAGAAGCTTCAAATACTATACACAAGAAATTACTTGGCTCAATCGAAGAGGTGGAGAAATCTATTTCATTTTTTAACGATCTTGACACAAAAACAAGAACTATGCTTGAGAATCCAAGTTTAATCCCCAGACCTCTGTTTCATTTTTTAACAAGCTTGACACAAAAATGGGAACTACGCTTGTAAGCTTTGTTTCATTTTTTAAGGAGGTTTATACAAAGACGCAAAACTATCCTCACAATTGGTTTCATTTTTTAACGATCTTGAAATCAGAAAACGTTGCTCAAGGATGGTTTCATTTTTTAATGATCTTGAAATCACAAAACCATTCTCATAGCTCTCTTCATGATCATGGCTTCCAAGAGGAAATTTCTATGGAAGGACACCATGTCAAGGGACAAAACTCGGTCATGGCCTCCAATAGATTGTCACTTGATGGAAGAACAATGCTCTGGAAATACATCATGTCGAGGGTCATGATGGGGGTAAGGAGATCAAGCTCTAAAGACCTTATCGAAGAGATCACCATATCAACTACCAGATCTAATTCATAAGAGATTGAGCATGTTAGAACCCTATATAATAGGGAATCAGTGTTCTAAATAATATTTATCTTTTTTAGGCATATGTGTTTTCTCATGATGCATGGCGAAGGCGACGGAAAGCGCCCGAAACTGACCAAGCATAAGATGAGTGCTTGCGCGCGAGCTTCAAGGCAAATTCCGGTGCATTTTTAGCAACAAATTGTGGATTGGTTTGAATGGAAATTTTTTTTACTCTTGTGGGTCAAATGTAAATATTGGGTTTATTAGCCTAAGTTGGGTTTTATAATCTATGTTTGGTGAATTTATCAAAAAAATGGCCCCTCGGCCTTTGCCTTTATGCATAGTTTTATGAAAAAATTAACAATTTTTTTAGAAAAATAGTATTGGCCTAGGACCAACCTCCGAATGGTCGACACTAAGGATAAGCTCCATTTCATGCACCAACAGCAAACACACAAGCCAGCGCCGACACCAAACCCCAAAGCCAGCCTTGGTCTCACTACATTGAACTACTTAGCAGTTATTGGCATATATCAGTTCCCATTTCTATTTTCTTCTCTTGAATGTGGGATTATTTCCCGAAGCTTTAAAAATAAAACACACAATTGCTCTATGCGCCCAGGTGTCGACCAGTTTTTACGTGTAAAGTGTTGGCTAGGTGATGACAGTCGACGTGTGCAATTCTAGATTCTAATACGCCATGTGTAGTAAGAGATCGTGCACCAAGGTGACTGTGTAGGTGTCCGAGGGATGTACCAGACTGCCTGCTCATCGTTTCGACACAGCCATATACAGAATAAGAAAATGATGAGGTTGAAAGTTTTGGGTGCCTGAGTCCTGGGAGATGGTGCTACCAGGTGTTTCCAACCCCTCTGCATGCCTTTCAATTCCAGCCACTGGTATTCCAATAAGATCTCGACACCTAGAAAATTTGAAAAAGGAGATCCCCATTTTACAGGAGGTCGCTCAAGGGATGGAAATAGAATTACAAGCCAGTGTAGAGAGAGAAGGAAACCTAGAAAAAGAGATGAAGAATCTTAAACATTATTTAGTAAATTCTCAAGATGCACAGATGATATTGCAAGATGAGCATAAGAGAAATTTATAGGATTACAGTTCTGTCCAAAGGAAAAATGACGAGTTACAAGGCATGTTGTGTCTTACTGAAGAGGAAAATCAAATATTTTTGACTGAGGCATTAACACAAATTAGTCTTGTGACTATACTACAGGGAAACATTGCTCAAAGGGACAAGCATATAGAGCAATTGGTGGAAGAATTAAGCAAGTCATATGAGGAAAAGAAGGCACTTGAAAACGAGATCCAAATGAGTGCTAGAAATTTGCAAATGTTAGAGGTTGAGGTGTTGAAATTTTAGGAGTTGATACAAAGGTTCAAGAAGGAGAAAAAACACTCAGACGCATTGCAGGATGAGTTAAGTGTTGCTCAAGAAAAATGTGAACAAATGGATGTTAAAATCAAAACTGGTAATGATCTGATAAAAGAAAGGAATAATATGCTTGGAAAACTTAGGAAAAATCTACAAGTAGTTGAGGAAGACTATATGATGTGGCAAGAGAGTTAGAGAGTGTAAAACAGAAACATGCAATGGGTCAAATGACAGTTAATGGACTTAAGCTTCAAGTGTCATCATTGACAGAGGAGATTATCAATCTCAAAGCTGAAATATCAGCCACAGTTGAAGATAGGGAAACATTGAAAGAGGAATTGCATGGTTTGAAAAGAGAGAGAGAGATTCTGAGCGAAAAAATATCTTCTTCTTCCATACAGGAAAAAATGTTACGAGAGGACTTTAAGCAGTTGAAAGAATGACGAGACTGCAAGGAGATTGGATACAAAGGGTAATGATTCAGGGGACGGGCATAGTTATTCTAAGTCATCTATTGAGATGATTTCCTACCGAAATGTAGATGATATCCCTTCTGCAAGAGATCTTATGATTCAGGGACGGGTTTTAATGCAAACCACGTGCCAACCACAGAATTTCCATGCAGTATTTATGTGAAGGAAATATCTTTTTCGGTTGAAAGATTCACGGCATGTCAACCAAGTTGTTCAGATGATCAAATACCACAAACACTCTGTAGCATTTAAAGAATCCGAGAAAGCAAAAAGATCATTGTTTTGAAGCATCGTTCAAATGCAACTGGAAGTCAAGGGCATATGGCAATTTAATTTCATGAATGACAAATGGAAACTATCTCGGCGTTTAGGTGTTGGTTGAACCATCTGGCAGAACAAGGAAGTCAGTTACAAGGAACACATGGTAGGAGGTTATAACACCGATCCTCCAACTGGAAGCCAGTCTCAAACAACCTCCAGCATTCAACTGATTCTGCATCTATCCATTTTAATGCTGTTAGAGTGGATTCACCAGCAAATCCTAAACATCCTCCAATATGCCAGACGTTGAGGCAGCTGTTACAATTGTAAATTTCCCTTTGATCTGCTGTTGAGTTCATTTTAGAGATAGTTTACAGGTGTCGATAGTTTGTTGTAACTATTTTTCTATTCTTAGAGAATAGAGTTATGAGCTCGGGTCTTGAATGGCTAAGGGATTTTATTTATAGAGATGTAAAAAATAGAGGAAGGGTTCGACTGGGCAGAGTAGGAGAGGGTCGACCTGTGTGAGGTTTTCGACCTGAATTTTTAATTTTCTTCGCTGGAGTTGATGCCTGTGCTTGGCCAGAAGATTTTTTTTTTCTGTAATCATTAAAAGACCGATCAGTAAAGG
Source organism: Picea mariana (assembly GCA_032191745.1). Lineage (NCBI taxonomy): Eukaryota > Viridiplantae > Streptophyta > Pinopsida > Pinales > Pinaceae > Picea > Picea mariana. The sequence goes on along the minus strand of JASDQU011404837.1, from coordinate 23,364 downwards.
ACAAGTTTTTCATATGATTCCTATGTGGAGATATTGGTGGTGTTTTTTCTCTGTTTAATGTTTTTCCTGTGATCATTATGCTTGTTTTCAGTTCTTATTATCAGAAGGAAAGTAATAGAAGTAGAATTTATCAGCAAATACTTTGCCTCTCGACTTGTGATAATCTTTATGTTTATCTTCTAAAAGGATAGTTTAGGAATTCTTAGCTGCTCCTTTTCTTGGCTTTTTCCTCACCTATTTCCTCCTCAAATCTATGCCATCTAAACTTAATTCGATCCAATATTGCCACTACCTTTCCCTATGAAAGAACTTTATCCAGATCTGAGAGTGAATCACATTGTTTAAAGCGTAGACCCCATTTTCCCAATGGCCCTCCTTGCTGTCCCTGACTAACCATTTTAAAATCAAAAACTCCATATTCTCATTACTTTCTTAGCTAGCCTAAAATCCATCCCTTACAAACCAAGTTAAATCTAAAAGAGAGATCCCTCTCTGAGTCTTGGAGGGCTAGATCCAAGACTTGAAGTGGTTCAAGGTTACCTCTGTGATTGCCTCAACAGCCTTAGGCAAATTATAGAGTGCTAATAGATCATACAGTGAGAGGCTCATATTTATCGACAGTTGAAGGCATGGGAGACAACGACACATAATTGACCTGTGGCGGGGGTGATGTTGTCTGCATATAATAACTGTTTAGGGAGGTCATCGAGTTGATGGTCAAATTAGGGCCAACAAACAAAAGTTAATCAATAGTCACAATTATTACATCATGAGGGAAATATATCACATGAAAAAGAGTGGACACGGTAGCTTTCATGGCATAGACATAATCTCACCCAAGGAGTAAATCGAAATCCAAGGGCTCCTGGACTACCATAACATCAACAAAGACATTTTTCTATCCCAAAGTTATAGGAAACTGAGGAAGGAATCCTAAAGGGTGACCGGTTCTTCTGTTAAAAGATAACAGATTCTATGTAAACGACACAAGCTGAGGATAACCTAAAGATTGCAAAGAAATAGAGCACAAAATACTAACAGATGAACCTTCGTCTATTAGTGTCTGAGGAATGTCTCGACCACAAACTTGTATTGTAATCTTGAAAGAAATGTGAGAGGGAAGACGAGGTCCAGTTATCACACCCCAATTAAAAAGGATGTCCTCATTACTTGGAGGGGGTTCCACGGGAGAAGGAGGAATGCCCCCTTGCAGGGTAGATTCTGTATCAATGAGAAAAACATGGGAAATATTGGGTTTACTCTCTAGTGGGAGATTTGGATTGACCGATGACGAGATCAAATCGACCACTTGGGTTTCATTCTCCAAGGGGAGAATGGGGTCAATGGCTAGAAACTGATCGACCGCTTGGGTGACACTCTCTAATGGGAGAGTGGGATCGACTAATGATGGGATCATATTGACCACTTTGTCAACATGATAAACTAAGGAAGTGACCATATTGACTACATGATCAACTAGACTGACCGATGAAGGGACCGGATTGATCATTCCATAAACTACAGGTGGGTCAATAGTAAGATTGTGATAGGCAACTAGAAGTTGAGGTTGGGAAGTAGTCTTTTATTCCAGTAATTTTGAGGCTTCATCCATACAAGGGAAAAGGTGATTTTGATGAATCCCTCTACATAACATACACGGGAACTTGACTCTACTTTTATTCTTCCCAACGGTATCTTGACTAGCTAGCGGGAGGTCATTAGCATGTTGTTTAGAGGCTGACAACATCGATTGGTGAGGGTGTGTAGACCATGCTTCTATAACCTTGGATAGACCAGGGAAATTATTAATAAGATGGCTACCCTTACAAAGCCTGGAAGGGTACTTGGGCTTACGAGTTGTTTGGGTGATCTTCGCATTATCAACACTCCCAGCATGATTAACAGTAACTAGTTGCTTTCCAACATGTTTGGAAGTGGTTGGAAGTTTGGAACCTTACCTATTTTTCTTCTTATTATTATTCCTTTTCTTCTTCTTCTTATCCACTGGTCCACTAGCTTCAGAGCTTTCGCTGGGTGAAGAATATGAAATGAAAGAAGACCTTGAAAGTGAAGAAGGCGAAGAAGATCTTACTGGTGAAGACAGTGAAGGATCAACATGAGGCTGATTTTCTTGGGGGGAAGTGCTTACAACTAAAGCACTAGCTGCATTCGAGATTACCTGAGTGGAAAACAACCATATCTGTGATCCATTTGTGAGACCTGGAAGGCTCAAAGTAGCGATATGAGGAAGACCAATGTTTTCGTAAGAAGGAAAAACAAAAGGTTCCCCTGGAAAAGTGGTTCCTTCATTGGTCATTCTGGGAACTGATGCCATTAAATAAAAATCCAACCTGGAGTCCTATAAGGGAAAACAAACAGCACACACTAAAAATCTAGGAAACAAGCAAATAAACAAAACCTTCTCACAATGAACACACTAGTTGGTGATGAAATCCCCCAAGTCCCCAGTGGAGTCACCAATTTTCTTATCGGGACAATTGTTAAGTGAAGACACAAATCAATCCCCCTAGATTCACTACGAACTAGAAAAAAACAAGACAGTACACTATTCTTTCCTTAGATTTCAATTATCAAATGAAAAATGGATCTAGAACATACCTTTTAAATATTGAAGATTCGACTTTGCCAATGCAATCCAAGATCTACCACGAGGCTTATGGATAAATATATGCGAAATAACACAAGCCAAAGAAGACAAGAATAACATGGCCTATTTGATATGAAACTACGTATGTGATCAAGGAGTAATACAATATGGACAAATGAGATTCATATAGGAAAGAAAAGTGCATATTTATTAAATAACAGAAAGAGAGATTACAACCAATGCCTTGATGTTTGTAAGGTCCCTTCAAACAGTTCCCTGCTTCCCACACACTTCTTCTCCAAGGATTCTGAGATCAACAATCTATCTTAACAAAGCAAAACTCAAATCCTCTCTAACCATGCTAAATTTCCTAGTCTACAAGTGTTACACATTATTTTCATCATCCCTATGACTGTTAATGATGTAAACCTATCTGTTGCCTTCAGAGGGGTCAGTGTTGTCAATATGTTCAAAAAATAAGTTCAACCCAGAAAGCCTTCTATTGCATCGGCCATTTCTACAGTCTTTAAGCCTTCTATTGCGTCAGCCATCCCTGAGTCAGTTGTGAATCACTTGTTACTCCGATCTACATCAAATCTAGTTACTTGTTTCGTGTCATTGATGTGGGATACATTAAGGCTCTTTTGTGACGAGTATTTTCTTGTCGACTTAAACTCATTATCCAGGAATTAGACTTAGAAACTAATTGTTACCTTGGAACTTGCATGCCTTAATGGCAGGTTTCCTCGCTTTGGATAGTGGGTTTTCATTATTGACCCCTGATTGGGAGATTCTGTCGAGTGTTCGACTTCAGCTCATTTATTCACATTCATTGGATTGCACTAGTGTATCTTGGGAGTCATTGACATTAATGGTGATTTCCCTCTCACTTGTTAATGGTATACACTAATGACCGGTAATCAAGTGGTTTCTACCATGTTCGACTTCAGCACATGTATTCACATGGTTAGATTCATACTAT
>JASDQU011404837.1:2267-19719 GCA_032191745.1 Picea mariana | reverse complement strand
CCTGACATGGATCTTCGCATGTCAGCATTTATGCTTTGAGTCATTTGTATTATGAGTATGGGAATGCCTACCTCAGTGATGATGTATTATTGTACTATATTTCCTTGTTTGTTGGTAGGTTTTCGACCAACTGTTCCTTGTTCCCTACACACACTTGACAAAGTATTTCAGCTATCACTTTGTTCTAACTTCATACTTTGGGGGGGCTCTTTGTTACACATTATTTTTGTCATCCCTATTATTGTTAATGATGTAAACCTATCTGTTGCCTTCAAGGGGGTCAGTGGCCTGAGTTCCTGAAGAGATAAGGGAGAAAAACTTTTCTTGAGAAGAGAAGTTGCATTTTTCTTGTGTAAAAACCTTATAAAAAAGGAAGTTCGTAGGCTGCCTATGTATTAGGGTGCAAGACTGCTTGATTCTCGTAGGCTGGATCATAGCTAGGGTGTGAACAGTTCACATGTTGCACTATAAGCAGGGTGTGAGAATTCTTACACGTGGGAAAAACAAGTGTTTTCTCGAATCTTCTAGAAGGAAAAACTTCTATGGTGAGGTGGAATCCGAATGGTTTGGATCTTACTCACTTTCATGATTTAGTGGGATCATCTTAACCTCCTCACCTTATCCTCTTCAACTTATAAAAGGAGAGGAGCTCTCATGGAGAAGGGGTTCTTGAGCTTGTTAGCTCTGGTTGGCTTGGAATTATTAGCTTGGTTGGAGTGGATTTGAGATTTGCTTTGTCAAGATAGATTGTGAATATCATTAGATCTATGCTCTCAGAATTCTTGGAGTGAAAGTGTGTGGGGAATGAAGGATAGTTGGAAGGGATCTTATGACATCAAGGCCATGGTTGTAATCTCTCTTGCACATTTAATATGATACAGTAATATGATTATTTCCTATAAAGATTTTTGTGTTTTATTGTATGATTCCTTGATCACATACATAGGTTTATATTGAGTTTNATTGTATGAGCGTTGGAATGGAGCTAGGATGGCGATGGTGAGAGGAAGTGGCGTTTAAACAGTATGTCACCTATCCCTCTTTACTTAATAAATTCAATATCTAAAACTTAAGGAAAGCGTCATGTTCTGGTGTGTTTTGTTCTAGATATAGGTGGATCTAGGGAGATCAGTTAGTGTCCGCACCTACCAATTAGTCTGATAACAACAAGCCCAAGAACTTTCCAACCCAATCAAGCTAAATTTCTCCATGAGAGCTCCTATCCTTTTATAAGCTGAAGAGGATAAGGTGAGGAGGTTAGGATGATCCCACTAGATCAGAAAAGAGAGTAATATCCAAACCGATCGGAGGCCACCTCACCATAGAAGCTTCTCCTTCTATAAGCATCGAGAAGATGCTCTTTTTTCCTAGGTATGAAAATCGTTGCACCTTAAGTATAGTGCAACCTGCGGAGACATCGCAGCCTAGATTTCATGTAGGGTGCGAAGATCAGGCATCATCACATGCTATATATAGTGAATCCTGCGATGACCTTCCTTAATAGGGTTTTTACAAAGGAAAATACAATTTCTTCTCTCAAGAAAATTTCTTCTTCCTTCTTTCTTCATGAATTTGGGCCACTGATCCTTCTAAAGAGAAAGGATAGGTTTAAATCATTAATGGTCATAGGGGTGACAAAAATAATGTGTAACAAGAGTCGAGTACCTGAATCGAGGGAGAGTCAAGGTTTCTGGTTGGAGCCTGTTGGGACCTTCGTTTTTGGGTAAGGAATTGCACAAGTTTTGGCCTAGTATGAGTTTCACAAGCTTCATAAGAAGCTAGACAACAGAGCAAAGAGAAGCAACGGAAATCAGTTACGAAAAGGACAACGTAATGCAAGACAATAAAAAGTGGTTGTAACAGAACAAGAAAGCATGCAAGCTAAGACAAAAGACACAACTTAGCTTATATATAGGGCTGAATATGATTGTAAAAGGGTTCAGTTGAATTTTGATTGTGTTCAGTTTGTTATTTCCCTTATTGTTAGGTTGACGCCATAGTTATTGTTTAAAACTGAGAGGTTAGAGTTTTGATTCTATAATGTAATTTGTACACCTTTTTGGGAGTTATATCTCTGCGACATGAGTCTAGAGACAAGAGTCTGTAATAGAGCGCAATTATGTATCTCTAAGTTTGTAAGTGAAGAAATATATGAAGATAATATGAAGAAGGATCTAAATTTTCAAAATATGTTGTCTTTCTGTGTTATACTTATGCATTGCAGTACTTCTTTATGGTTCATGATTTCCACATGATGTCTCTGTGTTTGAAATCTTTTCTACAACATAAGTAGGTTCAGTTCTTGTGCACATGAGTTCAGAGTTTTTTGGTATTTAGATTACCTATGCAAGATCAAGATGAATCTTGAAGGTTCTGTGAATCCTCCTAAGTATTTTCCTTGCCCTTCCCTATCCATTTGTCTCAACAACACTTCGGGTCAGACTTCTTCTCTTTGGAGGAGATGAAAATTCCAGTGCTCTAGACTACCCAGTACCTTTCATTGGTAACTTGAGAAGGACCTTGGTCTGATCAAACTTGTGCCAACAAACCCCATATTGGAAACAGTCTTGATGAACACACCAACATTACATTGACTTTATTCAACACTATTTTAGAAACTGCTAGTACTTGTGTTGAAGTTGAACGCTCTTGGGAAGTAATTGAAAGGGACATAAATATTCACGAATGTTGGTAAGCCAGGCAAAAGAAGCCCATATATCAACAATAACCTTTCCTCTTAACTATTTAATTTTTTTTTTCATGTCCTCTAATTCTCGTGTATCTTGAAGATGAAGAGGATTGTCCATTGAAGTTACTCCTATTTATGAAAAGGGGAGGAGATTTGTTTTTATTAAAACACAACAAAGAGATCTTAGGTGAAACCTATCTGATTCTGCTAGTTCATCTTCATCACCCATACCTTTCACATTGAATATGATGTCCTTGAGTAGTGGTAGTGGTACCAAAGGTTCCCCCTCCTCACAACCTTCTGCTTCATCTATGATTGGTAGTATCTATAGTCATCAAATCCCTATTCAATATACTGCCAATCCTACCAAGGTCATTAAGAAATACAATCTTTTCCAATTTGAGGAAGATGCTACAACCACCCCCTGGCACGTGTCTTCTCCCTTTAATTTTGCACCAACCTCCCAACCATTAACAAAATTCAAATATCACTTACCTAGGTTCTTTGGAAATGGTACCGTTACCACGAATGAACACCTGGTATAATTTTCTAACACTTTCCATAACATAAGGGATAATGATAACGATACTCGCATGCATTTTTTTATCAATTCTCTTGAAGGGAAAGCTACAACATATTTTTTTTGAGCTCCCTCCCAAAATCCTTTCAACTTAAGAAGAATTGGTATATCGGTTTAAGTCCATTTATCGAAAACCCAAGAGTCCAATTGATTAGTTAAGGGAATACAACAGTATTTCCTATAAAGATGGTTAAAACATTAGGTCTTTTAACTTTCATTTCACCAAGCTATATAATCAATTTCCCAAAGTAACTCATCCTCAAAATCAACTTGTCTTCATGCACTATTATAATGATTTTCCTTCTCCTTATCGTCATAGACTTGAATAAAATGCTATTGACAATCTTGGTTCTTCCCTTCAAACTTCCTTAGAATATGAAGAGAAAATTGAAAGGACTGTTCTTCCTAAGGGAGACTTGGTTAAGAAAACATACATGTCTGCCATTCTATAACTCATGCACGATATGAATAATAGGATGATAGCCTACGAATGAAAAGGAATTTTCCCTTTCTCTTCCCCCGAGGCTTCTTCTTCTTCCCTAGCGCCTTTTAGAAATACCATTGAAAGAACTTTTCAGCCAAAGGTGTTGAAATACACACTGAAACTAAAAGAGGGGGGTGAATCAATGTCTAAAACTTTTGGCTTTTTTTCACACTTTAATAGATTAAGTGAATTAAATGAATAAGAAACATGCAACTCAATTAATTATTCATAACATGCGTAACACAAACTGTATGATGTAGATAAAATATATGTCTTTTATTTATTTAGCTTGAATGAATAAAAATAAAAGAAATCCTTTAATATCTTCAACTTCAACTGAATATCAGAGATCCAACTCTATGATAAAATACCCAACTTGTATTTCTCAGATCCAACTAAGAAATGAGGAATCCAACCCTCATAACAAGAACTGACTTGTTGGGATCAAAACCATGGGCTTAGCTATTTCAAACCTTGTTTTGTTACCTCTTTTCTCTTTACCTTCTTATTCTTCTAAATGAGACCATATTAAAATGTCCAAGGGATTATTTACTTCTATCACCTTTACGCTCCTTATTATCTTCTTTACCTTATCACGTGATCGGTGTTCGATCCAGGTTCTCTGGTACTTATGCCTTCAAGATTTTGGCCTTTGCAATCCTTGTATTCTTTAGGAGTTGTTAACTTCTAGGGTGGTTACATCTCATGTTGAATAATCTATTGGCTAGCATTACTCTTGAAGTTATCATATTGATTGTCTACTATAATCCTTTCATAGTATTTGAACTTTGTCTTTTAGATGATCAACGACTCTGAATTAATATTCAGTTGAGCTGGATGGTTGTCATATACTCTAGAACTTTGAATATTCATGACTCTAGGATTGCGTGGTACTGGAACTCTAAAGTAGTACAATTCCTCTGGAAGTTTACCTACCGAAAAAGTCATAAAACAATGATGACCGCTCATTATCGGTTAACACCTCATGCTTACTCTATTCTTCCACTATGTTTGATCAATGGTTGAGAATGCTCCTAAAATTGATCAACAATTAACATTACTTTGTGATTCTGACATTCAATGATTAGATGATAATAAAATATTGGATATTTTTATTTTTCAATAAGAAAGGTTAAGCATGAATTTCATTCCACTTTTAGCATTTAACTTAACCATAACCAATAATGTTGCAACAACCAACATCACAAGAAGAAACACCATGCACAAGAACACAAGAAGTATCCTGGGAAATCCTTCTAAATAAGGGAAGAAAACCCAACCAAATCCTTTGTTATATTCTTAAATAGAAAGAACTTCACCACCAAGAAAACCTAGCACACAAGAGGGTGATTGCAAACCATATAAGACTAGTACCCAAGAGATGTGCGCACTTTTCCCAATAGGGTGTACTTGCTGAAATTTCCAAACTCACACAAAAGATATGATTCCTCAATGGGGAATTTACCTTTACTTATATTAGACTTGACCTGTCAACAAAAGTTTCTATTGGCACAACATAATCGACCTCTCTATCTCATAATATAATTAATATTAACCAAATTAATTATATTTTACATTAATTATCAATCAAATTGAGGTAGGGCTGACCTGTACCTTTTACATTACAATTAGGGTTAACGGCAGGTTTGACTCTTGAACAATATAGTAAAGGATCTTATACACCCACCAGTCCTCTTCCAATAGGGGCACATTCATAGGGATGTCGATAACTATGGATCACTACATTTGATCCAGGTGGATATCGGTGGCCACCCACCTTTTTCGACTGGCTCAAAACTGTTTTCTGGCAATTTTGGCAATTTACTATTTTTAGCAGGTTTTAACTTCTGGGACCATTTTGAGGGCCTACATGAAGGTTTCTCGCGATAGAGGTTATCAATGATATCTGAAGGTATTATTAATCCCCCAAAATTAATCTCCTCGAAGATACCTTTCCAACGAGCTATCAAACGCCTAAAACGGAGATCGTATGCAAAAGTTACGACCCCGGGAAGTTGATGTACTCACTTACCCAAACGGGGCCCACATGAATTTTGGCGCTTCATCTCCTAGGGTTAGGTTTTTGGATGTCTAGGACTTTTGGCATTCCCATTTATTGTAAAAAGGCCTTCAGAGCCTCATTTTAATCATCTTCTTGCGAATGCGAGTAGCTGTCACATCTCTTCTCAGAGATAAGCTGTCACCATTCTAGCGAGTCTTTCACTCTGTATTTTTACAGTCTCTGTACATTTCTTTGATTAATAGAAATCGTGTATTACTATATATCTGTGTTTATGGTTGCATCTCTGATAAATTTCTATTATGTTATTGAATATCTGCAATATCTCTGTGCATTTCTTTATTATATCTCCGCTCTCATTTCGTGCCAAAAATAATCCGGATCAACATTACACAAAAGAACAACTTCTTCACTAGTTCTAAGCCACTAGGATCGCGTTCACCTGTGCTTGTCCACAGGCACATCCACTCAACAGATCTTCTTTCCCACAACATTACATAGGAGATTCATCTATATTTTCTCATCAACTCTTTTCTCAGAGGAGGATAATACATCATCTTCATTTATGTTCTCATGACGATGCACCCAACACTTTGGGCTTTCACACATTCACCTTGTGCTTAGCCACAGGCATGTTCAAATCTGTAGATCTCCTTTCTCAATATGTTACATAGAAGAATCATCTGGATTTATTTTCAAATCTCTGTAAGGAGGAGGAAATATCTATGTTCCAGCTTTGTCTCAGATAGGAACCACACACCCCTCACAGGGGCTCTCTCTCAGGTTTGTGTTCTGGAGAATGTCTCATGTAGCTGCAATCATCAAGACTCCCTCTCAGCTAGGGAGGAATTTTCCAACAGGCCAAGTCTCTCAGGGAAATACTCAAACTTTGTCTTGGCAAGTGGTTTGGTGAATATATCTCCGATCTGTTCATGAGTAGGAATATACTCCACATGTATTGTCTTCCTCTACACCATGTCTTTGATATAGTGATACTTTATTTCAATGTGTTTTGATATTTCATGAAACAGAAGGTTTTTAGAGAGATTTACACAACTCTGGTTATCACAATGTATAGTAGTAGGATCCATCTCATGATCGAACAAGTTATTCAAAAGTTTGCGAAGCCACACTACTTCACGGACTGCTACACTCAATGCAATGTACTCTTCCTCTGCAATGATTAATGCCATAGAGCTTTGTTTTCTACTACACCAGAAAACCATGGAAGACCCTAAAGTGAAGAAACAACTGGAGGTTCCTTTTTTATCTACTGCACTTCCTACCCAAACTGCATCAACATATCCTTGCAGTCTCAATTCCACACTGGAGGCATATCTTAGGCCATAACCAATTGTGCCTCATACGTAGCTCAATACATGTTTTGTAGCTATCCAGTGTGTTTGTCTCAATTGGCTCATAAAATGACTAAGCACATTTACTGCATAGAAAATATCTGGTTTGGTGTTAACCAGATACATTAGTCATCCAATAAATTTTTGGTATAATTTTGGATCTACATCTCCTGAATATGTATCACTCATTTTCTTCAAATCCATTACCATTGGAGTGGGCATGGATTTGCATTCTTTCATGCCAACATTTTTTAGTATCTCCACATTGTTGATAATATGGTAGCTACGAGAGGTATTAACATCCATTTGTGACCTTTGACGAGATTAGAATATTCTGGAAGAAAGAAAAGATTTGGATATAACCCTAGAATAGAAGTCCACTAAAAATATATATTATATACTAAGTATTTGGCACCCAAAAAGAGAATTCAGCCTAGACAGCCTAGTAGAAGCAGTATAAATATAGGACACCAGTCTTCATTTTAGCCAGATTTCTCATAATCGCAGAAATCCACTTGTGTGCACTACAGAAGTCCAGTAGTGTGCAAGTCTGGGGAGCAGTTGTTGCCACAATTCTGCAATCTGCATTTTTTGGCTTTTCTGGGTTGGAATCTCTGATCAGTTTTCGTTATCTTTGCTTGGTGCATTATCCTTGGTTGGCTATTGGTTTGCTACCATAATTATTCTCTCTGTCAAGGTCAAGGTGCTTTCGGGTGGAATTAGTGCCTATGGTTGGGTGACAATATTGTTATATTGTCTATGGTTAAACGAGCACAACCAATATTATAATAGGTTATGGGCCCACACCTCCTTCATTCATTCTAACCACTAGAAGGAAGATAAGCCATAAATTTACCAAGCTCGTTGAAGAATGTCCACTAGGGTTTCTAGCAGGTGCAGTTACTAAAGCACTGTCGTTAGGGTTACTAGTAGGTGTAGTTGCAGAAACCTTAAAACCCTTGTCTAGCACCTTGTGATGGAATACCTTACTCAAGGAGAATATTTTCTAGTGCACCTTAGTCCAACACACCTCTTGGCACTCTCATAAGGTAGGAATGTCAAGATTGAGATTTTGGATGAAAGATTGACCAGTTATCAGTCAACATAAATCATGAATGAAAGGACAAATCATCTACACTACTGAACGCTCACATGAACTCTTGAAGATGACATGTGGATAATTGATAGTGGATATTCCAGGAATATGACATGATATCAATCTAGATTCTCCAATCTAAATGAAAAGAAGAAATCGTACAAGGTATAACTTGGACACAAAAACACTTATCCAGTCAAAGGAATTTCTCAAGCCTCCATCAAATTGAAAATAGGTAACAATGTTCATTTGAGAAATGTCTTATATGTACCTGGCTTAGAAAAGAATATTGTATCCATATCTTTCCTAAAAGATGAAGGAAATAGAATAGCCTTTGTAGATGGAAAAATATTATCTTGTCCTAGAGACTCTAGCATAGAGAATGCTAGAGTAATTGGAACCCATGAAGGAAGACTATACAAACTACTAGAATGAAATGATGAAGCTCTGTACATGATGAAGTCAATCCCAATGAACTTTGGCATAGAAGGTATGCTCATATCAACTATCAATCACTACCCTTCCTGAAAAAGATGTTTGAAGGAATACCAAAACTACAGTCTACACATGAAGTAATTTGCAAAGGATGTCCTCTTGGTAACAATGTTAAGAAATCATTCTCAAGTAGCAATAATAGATCTAAGGAAATCCTAGATCTAATACATTCAAATGTTTGCAGTCTGATGCGAGTTAAATCTCTAGGAGGTTCTCTTTACTATGTAATGTTCATATATGATTACTCAAGAACGACATGGTTATATCTCTTTAAGACAAAGGACGAAGTTTTCAATAAGTTTCAAGAATTCAAAGAAGAGATAGAGAACCTCATAAACAAGAAATTCAAGACCTTGAGAACAAATAATGGAGGAGAATATACATCCAAGGAATTTGTTACCTTTTGCAAATCGACAGGGGTTAGGAGGGAGCTAACTGTTCCTCATAATCCTCAACAAAATGGTGTAGTAGAAAGGAAGAACATATCTATTGAAGAAACTGTGAAGGCACTATTGAACGATCAAGGTTTACTTATGTATCTATGGGGAGAAGCAGCCATGAAAACAATATATGTTTAGAACAGAAGTCCTCACCGCAAATTGAAGGATATGACTCCAGAAGAATCCTTCTCAAGAAACAATCCTAATGTGGAACACTTAAGAATCTTTGGATGCCATGTTTACTTTCACATCCCCAAGGATAAAAGAAAGAAATTAGAACCCTCGGGAAAGGAGGGAATATTTGTGGGATATAGTGAATCATCCAAGGCCTATAGAATCTATATCCTGGAACAACATAAGGTTGAAGTCAATAGAGACGTAATCTTCAATGAAAACATGGCTTTCAAGAAATCCATAGAAGAAACTATAGAAGAAGAAGAGTATGAAGAACCTAATGAAGAAAGCACATGTCTTCCAGAAAGTCAGAATGAAGAAACATAACAACTTGATCATCTGATGCAACCATGTGAAACTAATGAATCAGACAATGTACCCAAAACCAAGAAACTTCCAGATTGGCTTCAAGATACACTACAAGAAGCAGAAAGGCTCAAATCCCCAAGTGGCACCTTCTGAAAAAGAAAAAAGACCAAAAGATTCTCTAGCTATGTAGTGTATGGAAGATCAAAGCTTCTAAACGAAAAACCCACCACATTTGAAGAGGAAGATCAAAAGAAACAATGGAAAGAAGCCATGACAAATGAACACCATTCCATCATGAAAAATCATGTATGGGAAATTGTGCCTAGACCCAAAGAAAAATTAGTAGTAACTTCAAAATGGGTCTATAAGTGGACAAATATAAAGAAAGGTTCATATCTAGAGGGTTCTCCTAGAAGGAGGGAGAAGACTATGTCCCTTGCCGCTTCCATGGGATGGAGTTTACATCAGATGGATGTAAGAAAAAATTCCTCAATGGAGAAATTGAAGAAGAAGTATACATTGAACAACCTCAAGGATTTGAAATACATTCCAGATACACTCATGATTGAAGACAAAAGAAAGATTTATATGGACTCAAGCAAGCTCCAATAGCTTGGTATGCCAGAATAGACAACTACTTAATAAGACTTGGTTTCTCCAAGAGTCATGTAGATCCAAATATTTAATACAAAGCCGTGAACAATGCACTTGTGATTCTACTGCTATATGTCAATGATTTATTCTTGAAAAGTGAAGAGTCTCTCATCATCCGGTGTAAAAAGGAACTAGCCTCTGAGTTTGATATTAAAGATCTTGGTCTCATGCATTATTACTTGGGACTAGAAATATGGCAGAAGCATGATGAAGTATTCCTTAGACAAGGAAAGTAAGAAGTGAAGATTCTTTAAAAGTCTGGAATGATGGATTGCAAATCCATGGACACTCCTATGACCTCAGATATAATAAAAGTAAGAGACTTGGATTCTGATCCAGTAGACCCATTCCTATATTAGAGATTGATTGGGTCATTGATGTGTTTAGTAAATACGTGACATATATTTTCTTTTTTTGTAAACACACTAAGCCAGTTCTGGGTGGAACATAAACATGGGCATTGGATAGCTGCAAAGCATGTTGTAAGATATATTTTTGGGACACTAAACTATGGTTTAAGATATACCACATCCAACGATATACAACTTCATGGATTCACAAATTCAAATTTCGCAGGAAGTGAAAAAGATAAGAGTACTTTAGGGATGTGTTTCAGCTTGGGCTCCACTATGATATCTTGGGGTAGCAGAAAACAAAAGTTTGTCACACTCAGCACATCAGAAGAAGAATATATCGCAGTATGTGAGGCATGTACAAAAGAAGTATGGCTGAGAAAGTTGATTTCTAGATTATTTGATTAGGTTCCAGATTCGACCATAAGGTACTTTGACAATTAGAGTTGTATAAGGCTATCAGAACACCCAATGTTTCATGAATGGTTGAAACAAATTGAGATAAAATACTACTTTATTCTAGATAAAGTCTGGGAAGGAGAAGTGAAGCTCCATTATATCCCCATAGATGAGTAGACAACAAATATCTTGACAAAGCCTCAGTCTAGAATAAAGATTGCATACTTACAAGACAAGTTGGGGATTGTGGAAATAACTCCCTTATATGAAAGGGAAGAAATGGTCCTTCAGGTTGGGAGGGAGCACTGATATATCATTGATTTATAGATAGTAATTTTCCATCTTTGAAAATGGTCTAGTATGGGTAGCTCCTTTCTAGTTCAGAAAGTGGTTTGAGATTTCTGACGGACAAGCATTTTCCATTTTAGAAAATGGTCCAGGTTCAGCAATTAGGGGCAGGCATTCCCTAGGGAAGATTCATTCTCTCCAAGTTGCACTTTTCTTAGTGTCAGAGGAATGGCCCAGTAAGGTGAATGGTCTAGGCTCAGAAATTAGGGACAATTATTCTTCCATGCTTGGGAAGAATAGTCTAGATAGCTCGTGGTTGATGTTTTACCTTTTGAGGCCAGATGCTTTTTCCATATCTCACTGGAAGAATGGCCCAGATGACTCAGTTTATATCACAATATTGTTTTTTTGTGTAGGTTGATATCAGATGATATGATCACTATGGAGACTGTATGTCCATAGAAAGTAGACGTATGCTACTGTGGTGGATATGTTCCACTGGTTGTGACTATCTATCACTGATTGAGTAGTTGTGTACTACTATGGATAGACATAGTTTTGTTCTATCAGATAAGATTGTACTAATTGTCGTGGAGATTATCCAGTTGTATAATGATGATGGTGCTCATGATTTGATCATGAGATAGCCTATGTGGCTATAATGATGCTACCACTTGAATGGTTTGTTTATGCTCAATACCATTGCCTATTATACCTCCCCAGGTAGGAGGGAGAATTGATAATATGGTAGCTACGGGAGGTATTAACCTCAATTTATGACCTTTGATGAGATTAGAATGTTTTTGAAGCAAGAAAATATTTGGATATAACCCTAGAAGAGAAGTCGGCTAAAAAAAAATATTATATACTAAGTATTTGGCACCCAAAAAGAGAAGTCAACCCAAACAGCCTGGTAGAAGAAGTATAAATATAGGACACTAGTCTTCATTTTAGCCAGATTTTGCAGAATTACATAAATCCACTTGTGCGCACTGCAGAATTCCAGTAGTGCGCAAGTCTGGGGAGTAGTTGTTTCCATAGTTTTGCAATCTGCATTTTTCATCTTTTCTGGGTTGGACTCTCTCATCAGTTTTGGTTATCTTTGCTTGGCGCATTAGCCTTGGTTGGCTATTGGTTTCCTACCAAAATTATTCTCTCAATCAAGGTCAAGGTGCTCGGGGGTGGCATTAGTGCCTATGGTTGGGTGAAAATATTACTATATTATCTATGGTTAAATGAGCACACCCAATATTCTAACACACAGTATATTTTCATTGACTCAGGAATATCTCATCTGTTCTCTACCATACTTCTAGTCCCAAGAAGTAGTGCATCAATCCCAAATCCTTCATTTCAAATTTAATAGGCAACGCTTCTTTACTTTCAACAATGAGTCTCTATGAACCAATGAGGAAAAGGTCATCCACATATAGGACCAAAATAACACACTCATTACCATCAATGTGATAATATAAGTTTGGATCAACAAAACATTTTTTGAATCCCAAACTCATTACCATCCATTTTCTTGTACCGAGCACGTGGTGTTTTCTTTATACCATATAGGTCTTTCTTCAACTTGCATACATGAGATATTTCATTATTTGCATCCATCTTATGTAGCTTCCAACCCATGGAAGCAACTAGTGCAATTATAGATCGAATGGAGGTGTATCGGGCAACTGGTGCAAAAGTCTCGTCATAGTCAACTCCCTCTACTTGTGAANGGAAAAAAATATTTCTTTTTTATTTTTCAATGCTTCCATCAACAACATGCTTGATTTTATAGATCCATTTGGAAGTCACTACATACTTTTCCTATGGTCTTGGAACAACATCCCATACATCATTTGTTAATATAGATTGGTATTCTTCAGTCATGGCATCTTTCCATACTTGTTCATCTCAAGCTTCTCCATGATAAGATGGCTCTGAGTCAATAATGTGGGCCATGGCTGAAAGGTAGCTTGAGAATCTCTTTTGTCTCTTTCTCTCTCTAGTTGTTCCTTGTGGGGATGTATGCCCTTCTACTTCTTGTAGAGTTTGTCGGGCCCAAGAAGGCATTTTATGTCCAACTGTAATATATCTGGGTATGTTTCTTGGAGCAACTTAATCGACTAGAATAACTGAATTAACTAGAGCTATTGGATCAACTGGAATAATATATGTCTCCCTCGGAACTATTGAAGGGGGAGAAGGAATTTTCTCACTATTAGTTTCCATCTGAGCTTCACTGGATTTCTAGAAGGCTACTTCTTCTTCAAAAGTAATATATCTTCTTACTTCAATTTGTCTCTAACCAGGAATGTAGATTTGACATGCTTTTGGGTATTCAATGTATCCTACAAATGTTCCCTTTCTTCCTCAAGGTTCTAGTTTGGATATCTTTTCTTTGGGTACCTGAAAATATATTGGACATCCAAATATTCTTAAGTGTCCAATCTCAAGCTTCACTTTGGTGAAGGCTTCTTCTGGAGTAATTTTCTTCAGGATTTAATGAGGACTTCTGTTTTGAACATATATTGTTGTCATACATGCTTATGCCCATAGATTCATAGGTAGACTCTCATCATGTATCATTTATTTGGTTCCTCAATGATAGTTTTGTTTTCCTTTCAGTAACCCCATTTTGTTGAGGGTTGTAACAATCAACAATCACAGTTCCTTTGCGTTGACAAGTTCTTCTGTCAAACTGAATGTGCACCCCTCTGTCATATGAGAGATCATATTGACATGGGTTTTTCAGGAAAATCTACCCATAGGGGTATCATGGGCTAACGGTTCAGTCCCCACGGCGAGGAATTCCATGCCTTCCATTTATGGAGTGAGATGAGGTTTCAACCAATATCTCTACTTTCATTATGTTCCTTTCCTCACAGATTGAATGAGAGTTAATGGTCAGGGAGAAACCACGTGCCAAGAACATAAGGGTGCCACTTGTCTGTGCTGACGACTTCCACTCATTCGGCTCTTCAAGGTTCAGGGGATAGCTCTTGTTCCCCTACTCCTTATTCAATGTGACTTAGGGCCACGACCCTATGCAATCACATGATTGTGGGTGCAACCAAGGGTGGTTTTAAAGAAAATCTCTTTTGTGCTCACAATTCACCATGAACCGCCATGCATCCCTTTCTAAAAACTATGGTTCTGATTGCAGCCCATCCTTGAAATTTTAAAACATATGCACCTTTCGACCCCACAATGAAGCATGACCATTGATCTTGTGATATGAGATGAGGATTCCTGATCAATGGCCCAACACTAGCACCTTTTAGATTGATGTATTAGATCTTCCCTTTTCAAATCGACGATTGAGATCTGCTTTGTGATTCACGCTTTAGGATTTTCAATAGTCAAACTTTATTTGCTCTAAGAAAATTCTCTAGAGCTAGGGATCTGATGACATGTGGCTCCCTGAGATCAATGGCTGAGACACTTTTCAGGTCTCTAGACTTCGAGAAAATCAAATCTCAAACATGGGCTTCCAAGTGATTTTACCCAAAGCCATAGATCAGATGACGCATGGCCCTCTAGAGATCAAAAAATGAAATCCCTTCATGTCTTCAGGATTTGGGAGAATCAAATATCAAACCTGGGCTCTCAAACGATTTTACCTAGAACTGGAAATATACTGACGCATGTCCTCGTGAATCGAACTACTGAGGATTAGTTCGGGCCTTTAGCCGGAGCTCATGGATTTATGCCACATGTCCCGCTGATGGGTGGTCCATATGACATCGAATGATGTGATGTCTGCTGATGTGTAATGATAAGGAGGGTGACATGGCCATGACTGAATGACCTGGAAAGAGTTCCATGTGTCATACCGAGTGCGTCACATGCTTTGGGTCTTCGGGACTTCGTTTCTTCGGGTCTTCGGGACTTTGGGCCTTTGAGACTTCAGACCTTTAGTACTTAGGTGCTTTTCTCATTTTAAAACTCCCAAAGTAAAACTCCTAGAGTGACATATTTTATGATGAGTGGCATTCTGGATTTGGATGGCTGGGATCCACTTCGGGACTCCAGGCTCTGGGAAAATCAAATTTCAAACTTATATTTCCCACGAAGCTCATGGCGGATATTTACCGCGTGTCCCCGATGATGGATGGTCCATATTTACTCTGGACCTTTGTAATTTCAAGGCTTTGGAATTCGACTCTTCGTGATTTAGTTCTTCGGGAATTTGGCACATTTCTCATTTCCAAACTCCTGAAGTAAAACTCCTGAATTGACAGATCTGATGACATGTGGCAGTCTGGATTCAGATGGTCGAGAACTACTTCGGGAATTTGGGCCTTCGAGACTTCGACACTTTTGAATGTGAAACATGAAGATTTTATCATAGGAAAACTCCCCAAGTTAGATATTGGTTGCCACGTGTCCCTGCTGAAAGATGGTCCGGATTCACTTCGGGACTTTGGGGACTTTGAAACCTTTTCTTTGGTGCTATACTTTGTGAAAATTTAGACATCCAAATGCCTGTGGGTTGCTGATATAGACTATTCCTGAAATCTCTGCTGCTAAAGGATTACAACTGCCTGGTACTTTTAAGCTCGAAATGGGATTCTTTGAATGTCTCCCTTTGTGTCCATGGCTACGGCCTACGTGAACAAGGATTTGGGCGACTGGCTATGGGCTGGGAAAACAAGGAGACCAGTGACTGAAAAAGGAGATGAGTGCTCATACTCAGAGAAAAATGGAGGGGCTTGAAGCCAATATTTCACTCAAGTAATATATTTAAGGAAAACCAGGTCACACAAATGAATAAGTGAAAACATAGAACATTTTACAAGACAAAGGGGGGAAAAACTTAAGATTTGGTGTTCGAAAATGATAGAGATAGGGAAAGACTACATATTCAGGTATATCAACACACACCTACAACCCTTGACAACTTTATGTGATAAAATTTGGTTCCACAGGGGATGGAATGCTCCCTGCAAGCTGCCAAGAGCACACAGTTTCAGTGCCTTAGCTGTTGGGCTATGGATTCTAGCTCAAACATTTTGTCGAAGAAAATAGGGAATTATGTACACTAATCTACTAAAAAATGAAAATGAACACATGGGATCTATAAGGAACTTATTTATGTACACTCCTAGACTAATTGATTTTTACAAAGTGCTAGGTGAAAGAAAATTTCCACCATATCCACCTAGACTGCTCGGTAATAAAATTCGTCTCTTTTCTGCAAATAATCCATAAAAGGTAAGGAAAGTATGACAAAAAAAAGAAAAAATGTATGGGAAAACTGGCAATGCCTCCAAATGACGATAATATGAATAATTTTCCAGGCTCCACTACTTTTGGAAAACATAGCTCCATATACAACCCCACAGGGTCACAAAATGTATAATCAGGAAAGCTCGACTGGTAATAAATTACCTCCTATGCGTCATTGTTTCTCATCCGTTGTTCGATGTTCTCAGAATGTACAAGTGGGTAGAGGAATGTAACACCCTGTTTCCCCCAGTTTGTAAAAATAACTGGACTGGCCAAGAACTATGGCAAACTCATGAATGTGAATATGTGATGTAAATGGACCTTGAGGAAGAGGTCAATGAATGTGAATAACATTTTGAATTTATTGCAAGACTGCTGAAAGGGGATGTGGAGAAAATAGACCATGATGGACGTGGAAGGCACCTGAAAAGGTGGCGTTAACTTCCACCTAGAATTAATACTGTATTTGGACTCCACTGGCCTGGAGAACCAAAAGTGTCTTGCTGGCCCTAAATTTAATGCCTTGCAGGCTGGCAGGTTGATGGCTTAGTGAGGGATGGGGAGGTGAACTGCCTATCCGTAGAGCCATCAGACCTGATCAGCGCGAGGGTAATCATGCCACACGCAACCTCGCAAGAGGATAAGGCGTGGGGAAGAATCAATTCGAGGGGGCATACATGAGGGGAACTCTGGCATTACACAGAGTGAGTGATAGCAGAGAGGAAGGATTGCAACCTTTGCTCCTGGTCACTGGCAGACAGAGAGATGCAGTCTCGCAGCATCGCGGTCTCAGCTCGGGGGTGGCTGGTGGTAAATCCATTGGGAGTCGCTAAGCCTATGGTTGGGTGGAAACAAGCACCCCTCTCAGCAGTTGCACTCACTCCTGGTGTTAT
>JASDQU011404836.1:107208-131621 GCA_032191745.1 Picea mariana | reverse complement strand
GGCTGATATTGGCGGATCATAATATGAAACTCTATGTCGCGGAGGATCTGTAGAGTGCTGATTTCCAAACTGACTGCTGGATTGACCACTAGTACTAGTACCAGTTGCTGGTAATGAAGTATTAGTTGTTTGATTATAATCATTACGACTCCATGTTTGGCGTTGTTGATGATGTTGCTGCTCCATCTGTCTGCTAGTAGTGGACTGGTTTGCTAGCCTTGACATGATATGGCTTTCAAACAAAGGAAGAACGCTGCGATCAAGCAAAAAATTCCTTAGATGTCTAAGAACTGGTCGCAGAGCTTCATGAACATTTGCAGGTTCTCCTCGTATCTCAAGCACTCTGTCGTCTGCTAAAGCACATGCACGGGGGATATCCTCATCAGGGTTTAATACACGAAGACTCGTGGCGTTTGAGCTTTTCCGAATATCTGTTATTGTTTCGCCTCCCTTTCCTATTATACTTGAAGCCTGTAATGGACCCGCTAGTAGCATTCGAGTTATCAATAATTGTCTATCCCTGCCAGCTTGTTGAGATGGATTGCATCCTTCAGCAATTTGATCTGAATCTCGAGGATGATTTGATACAGTTTGAGCCTCATTAATGATTAACGTATGAACTCTAAGGATCCCATACATTGCTGGGGAAATAAAATCATTCGGCACTTCCTTGGCCGACACCATGACCACACGTTCAGAACAATTGTGCTCTGCGCGTCCTCCATTTAGAATTTGTATGTGAGATCTAGTTTCATCACAAATTTTCTTGATAGTCCTTCGACCTATTATGCCACGAACCTTGCTGGTAGGAACGAGCAATCGAAACACAGTCTGTCCAGGCCATCCAGGCCACCTAGTCTTATTTATACCACTGGTTCCTTCATTTGTTGTCGCTTCTTCTCTTCTTCTTTTCTGAGAAGGATTGGTACACCTTTCTCCCATGTCCTTTTGTTCTCTCACTACGTTAATTCTTTAGGCTCTTGGTTCTTCTTTTTGCCTAGATTCTTGAGGTTCTGTTTGCCCAGACTCTGTAGGTTCTATCACGGCCTTTTGTTCTTCTCCTTGCCTTGAATCTTGAGGTTCTGCAGTGGCCACGTGTTTGAGTAGTTTAGACCATTAATCCAAGCTTTCCTGGTTGTACAAACAAGAGAATATATATGGTAAACGATACAACCAGAGAGCTTTAAGAGAGTTTACACTATGGATATAGTATGTTGATAACCTGAACTTCACATTTCACTCATATATATCGATTTGCGTCTCCCATCCCGGGAGTCTAATCGACACTTCGTGAGGTATATATATCGATTTGTGTCTCCTACCTAGGGAATTAAATAGAGTTGACTACTGGGTTTTATCTAATATAGTTATTAGTCATAGTTATTAGTCATGAGTGGATGGTTCATTGTCTCACAAACAAGGGGTTTCATACACTAATTTGGTGTTTGACTTGGTAGTGACCTTAAAATAAGATTATTATTAAATCTTATTACTAGCACAGCCGTGAGTACTTACGGCTGGTGAACGCCGAAAGGCTTACGGTTGGCTTGTTCATCGAAGGAATGACGGCTGGCTTAACCGAACGGAATGCCAAAAGTTGCAACCCTAGATAGATACAATACGAACCGAACAGACGGTAGTATTTCACATCCACGCCCACACAAATGAAACCGTAGCAGTTAACATCCACGGGGCCATACGCATCTCTCGAGCTTCTTAATCGGGCCATACGCATCCGACCAACTTCTTAATCGGTGTTATTATTTTTTAATCACTGAACGTGGCAATTTGGTGATGAGCAAGTAATTTTTTAATCTTATTTAGTAAATGTGAAAAAGTAATCACATAAACGTATGCCTTTATAAATGAGCGGAAGTTAATTTATCAAAATCTCATCCATTGATTAGAGAGGACGACGAAGAATATGCCAGCATCTTCAAATGCCAACCCTAAGATTGAAATTTATGATTAAAAGGTGATTAATTGTGCCCATTGTCAATAGGTATACGCCTTTCGCCGTAATTATGTATTTGTGATATGTTTTCTCATATTTATGTGTATGGAAAATAATATTTTATTAGAGAAAAAAAAAGTTGGTAGGTTGATGTTTAATTAATCATATTTAATTATTATTAGTCATAGTTGGTAAGTTAGAGAATTAATAAGATAGAGTTTTAGTGTTAGGATGAAGAGCTTGAGGGATTATGAAGTTAGGGGGGTTTTGGTTAGTAGATAATTATATTCAACCATAATAAAATATGGATAACCATAGTCAAACATTGTCAACCATAGTTAATTATAGTTAATTATGAATAACTAGATATTTAACCAAAATCAAATATGATTAACTATATTTAACCATAGTCAACAATGCTAATCTATCATAACAGTTATATTTCATCATAATCAACTATAATGGCCTACAATTAATCATAAATTTTCTACACACTCTTTGAATAATAACAACTTATACTTGGAAAATGACGACAATATGCAGAGCAAGTCTTCTCCCATATGGATTAATTACATTCTTCAAGATTATGGGCTCATCTCAGATACCCACAAGTCTATTTACTACCCATTGACATAGTTGGACATTAAATTAAGCATATAACCCAAAATTATCATCTAAAATAGTGTTAAGTTCCAACTGTGTGCCTTTCCCAAACATGACCAGATTAGTCATAAAAAAATAAAACCATAAAGATAATTTTACTTCTCTATTATGAGTTTCACATGGGAAAATAACTCCAAGAGAGCGTGTTTCCTCCCAACCATAGGCATCAATTTGTGTAGGTTCCACCCCCTGCTAGGAAATGAAACAAAAAGGGAAAATTTACTAGCTATCGCTATGGTTTTCTCACTTGGCTCAATTTTAAACATCTCAGCAAAGGAAATAATATTTCATTTCATTTCCACCACAACTATACCACTCATCGGCCTTTCTTTCCCGTTTATCCTTGCACATCACAAGGAATGTGATACCCTTCACTCCTAATTCTCCCTTAAGTTATCCCACTTTCCCACTTCCCTCTAGTGATCCATACAGGTTGAGAAAGAAATATCTATTGTTGGAAACCAAGGAAAACTCGATGAATTCCTCTTAATCTCAAAAATCACCCATGAACAAATGCATGGCTTCCACATAGCTTAATGGTGGAACCTATGACATCATAATGCATTCTCTCTACCAACACCCCCATTAGCATACCCAACATATAAGTGATGATACAATGAATTCTCCCCTTTTCCCCAAATAAGGAATAAATGCCTTCCCCAAGACTTGCATGAATAATCAACTTGCATGGGAAACATGTGTCCTCCCATAAATTTAGGACATAAGGCACATAGGAAAAAGGAATATCAATGGTTAGGGAATAGACACTTGGAAAGAAAAATAAAATAAGGTTTTATTGACCACCCCTACTTCACCACTCATGGGTTCATTCCCCAAGGTAATCCTAAGGATATATAACCCCAAGTGAACCTTTTATTATTAATTATATTATTAATTCCAATGTAATGAATTGGTAATGCACTTACCAACTTACCATATATGTACAAATTATGCCCAATGTTTATAGGGGATACTATATTCCTCCCCCCTCAAAATAACATCTTCCTCGATGTTCCTTTCTCCAATCATAATACAATGTCTTTATTATTCAATTGCACTTATAACAATCATCAAGGAAAACATGGATGTTATCGCCATTTTTATGCAACAAGTATCATGTTCACAAAATATTTTCCAACTTCATAGTTGAAGCAGATGTATTCATAACATAAGATCAAGTATGCAACCAACCTAACACTTATTTGTATGAATGTTTCTCTGCTTCACATGGCTTCCATGAGAAATGGTTTATCTCACCGACCTTTCTGACACACCTCCCTTGCTTCCAGTAACATGCCACAAGAAAATATCAAAACATATTCATTTAAGTTGCCTCTTCCTTGCCAAACCCACCATTCTAGGTTCATGCAATCCCTATGAAATGATCTCAAGATTATGAAATACCAATAATTCCATCACTTTAACTATAATCATATTATTTGTCTTGATATATGGAAGAAGCATGCATTCACACAATGCAATAAAATATATCTGTGTGCAATCAGAATATTTATGCAATCTACTTTTTCACATCCACTCAATGCATCCTTGCATCAATTTAGGAATACCATATTCTCATGTCATGCATTCGTCATTCTAAATTGGAAGGTTTAGCCAACACCTCGACATATTATCCATCCACCTCCCTAGTACTTTCTTTATCATATGAACACCTTCCTCTTCATCCCAACACAACACCAAGAATATTCCCTGTATCTACTAAAAAAATTCTCAAGTGTATTAGAATGCCTTTGTTTCTCTACTCAACAATCCTTCATGAAACCCTTCCCCTCTAATGGTGTCTTTAGTGTTAGAAAGAAGTTTGTAGTCCATGACACCAACACAAGTAGGGAGACCATTGGAGACTTGTACAATGCTATAACTTTTCCATATCCAGCAATGCTATGGTCATACATGGATATCTTACATGGCATTCACTCTCCTAATAGGATCATAAGTCCTAACATGCCTTGGTTAGTATCTCATAACTATCACAACATGATACAACATTTTATCTCATATGAATGCATTTAAAATAATTTAGTAATCTTATGTGTCTAATGGTTTCTTCCTTTACCATGCCCCACCTAGGTATCATTCATACAAATACATTCAAACAACATAAACATATCGAACTTCCTATATCAAGTTAGGATTGAAGGGATTTTTACCTGAATTCCCTTCAATACATATGCAATATAAGCATATTAAATCCATACCTACATGGCTACCATTAACATCTATGATGTTACTTGATCAGTTGACATCTTATGAAGCTTCACATAATCCTTTCACCAACCTCTTGACCAATACCCTTTTGTCCTTACCCCTTCTTCACAAGTGAATGTCGTGTGCAACAATATCATCAACATATTAATCCATGCTCTCACCATTTCTAGTTACACAATCACATATATCATACTTAATCAACATTCCATACTCATGGCATATGCAATATCACACTACTCTCGAAAATATATGTATGCACTATGCACTATCTCTCCATATGCACACTATTCCAACTATCCTATTCTCTTGCATTTTCAACATTTATATTATTTTACTATAAACATCAAACAACTTTCTTAACATTAAGAAATATAACAATGTAACAAAAGAAGAGTCGAGGAATTCTCCCTTCCACTTTCTTTGCATTGTTAGAATACTAGGTGTGCTTATTTCACGATAGACGATATCTCAATATTGTCACCCAACCATAGGCACAAATCCCACCCCCAAGCACCTTAACCTTGATAGACAGAATAATTCTGGAATAAAACCATAGAACCAATAGCCAACCAAGGTAGCGTACCTCTCTCCAAAGCTAGCGTACCAAGCAGAAAGTCCAAACCATAACCAAGTAGAAAGTCCAAACATAACCAAAGACTAAGTCACCACTGCAGCAACTGTAGCTCTCCTCTAGTCATGCAGACCACTTGTCCTTATGCATTTGTGAGAGTGAGCGTGATAAATGAGCTCTAGAGCCCTCTTATTTATAGTCCTCCAAGTGACCTGAATGGGACGACTTCTACTACGAGAGGATAATAGTTTAATATAAATTATTATCTTGAGTCGCCTTGTCTTCTAAGGTTATTTCCTAAACTTCTAAGGTTTCTCTTTCTTCCTGTAATATTCTAAAGTCATCAAAGGTTATATGAAGATGTTAATACCTCCCGTAGCCACCATAATATCAACACTCTCTCCTAGCTAGGGAGGTATTAAAGGAAATGGTCTTGAGCACAAATAGACCATTCAACCGATAACTTCATCATAGCCATGCATGTTATCTCATGATCACACAGATTAACTTACGAGAAACATCACCGCTATCAATATCATCTGATAGCATCAAATACATCATATCTCAAGGCCATACTCCATTTGAGTAATCATGCATGATGATGAGTAAGTCACTCACTCGACAGAGTGATACAAGAACCATTATTCTAATTTGAACATACATCCTAGAAGAATAGTTGTCCCAATAGATGTTGAAAGCCCCACAATGGGATACAAGGTTCATTCTTCTAATCTAGACCTATGTCCTAGAAGAATGTCAGTCATCCTAGATGTTGATAGCCACCCTATGGGCTATAGAGACTATTCCTATAGGAATGTTACTCTCAAACTATTTTCTAATCGGGTTATATGTACCATAGATATCAATCTCCACCCATATTCCTTAGAAAATATCGGTTCCATATCAACCACCCTAATCGGGATGTCATGTCCTTAGGAGGTGGAATATTCAACCTGATCAGGCCAATAACTATGTCTCAGGAAAAATATCAGTCCATGATACATCAACAATATGTCAACCTGGACCATTCTCCACGTGGAGAATGTCTGTAAACTAGCAATCCGTTCTTCCAGGACCATTCTCTTCTAGGAGAATGTCTTTCCACCAACACACTAACTATCCATCTAGTCGACAATCATCTCCAACACTAGTGGTAGTAGCCATGGAAATCAGATAGTAGCATACAACTTCTACAATGCCATCCAATAGAACACAACTGTGTCTATTCATAGTAATATACAACTACTATCCAATGGTACACAACCACTCTTAGTAGCACACTGCTACTAACCAGTGACACACAGTCACTACTAGTGGATCACATCCACCATAGTAGCATACAACTACTGTCCATAGACATACAGTCTCTACAAAAATCATATCATCTGATATCAACCTGTATAAAAAATATCATGATACAAACTGAGTCGTCTGGATCATTCTTCCACTCACATATGTGAGATCTAGAAGAGCATCTGCACTTATAAAGTTAGATATAAACCATGGGATATTTGGACTATTCTTCCCAAGCATAGAAGAATAATTGTCCCTTGATTTATGAACTTGGACAATTCAACCTAACTGGGCCATTCTTTCGGCACAATTCATAGTGCAACCTGGAGAGAATGAGTCTTCCCTAGGGAATGGTTGTCCCTGATTGCTGAACTTGGACCATTCAACCTAGCTGGGCCATTCTTCTGGCACTAATAACAGTGCAACCTGAAGAGAATTAGTTTTCCCTAGGGAATGACTTTCTGGACCATTTCCTACGAAAATGATTGTCCTACACCAACCTTGTAAATAAGACCATTGTTATGAGGGAAAGACTCTCTATGGCCAAGGTAAACCACAACAAACAGGTATGACTGCAGAAATCTATTCAATTCCAACATATGCTATATAAACCAATGTGCAATCAAGATAAGCAAGAAGCCTACCTCGTTCCAACATTTGATGATGTTCCACTATTGAGTACTTTGACCCAAAGATTTGTACCTGCAACAAGTTCTCAACAAACAAGCAGTGAAAGTATATAGTGATAATATAAAGGGGTTAGCACATTAGATAGCATAATCCATTAATAAACATTACAAATATGCCCATGGATAATAATCATATATTTTCACGATACCAATTGGACGGGAAAGGAGTATTTCTATTAATAAATGATCAGTAGACGAGAAAACATTACAGACTTCCGTATCGGCACGGTTTGAAACCAAGAAACCAAGTTCCTTCCAACTGGGCCTCCACCACTTCAATCCTCCACCAAAGGAAAGCTCATAGAAAAGAGACAATGAGGTTCTCTCAACAATAGAAAAAGAGCTTGGGGGCTAAACACTGGGTTCAAACTTGAGGGATAAAGGGATGCAGACTCAATATGCAGTAATTTCTCCAGAGTAACTTTACTCTCAAAGTTGAATGCTTTCTCCTTTTTTCCATAGCTTAGAATTGTGTTATTATGGCCTTCAAAATGCAACTGAAGGGTCGAGTCGGAATGTTTCCAGTATATGGAAGGCCAAGGATCAGAGATCTCCTGTCATGGCATGGAAACCTGACTTCATTTTTGTATTTTCTAGCACAAATCCCGATGTACGCAGGCTATAGTGGAGCAACCAGCATATACGCATGATGTATAGTAGATAGGGTGCGTATATGTGGAAAACTATGTATTTTAGCTCTGGATTCATCAAAAAAGGATGACAAGTCAGCATAGAGAAATGGAAAAATTCCCTCTGTGCAAGATAGCAATGTTGAGGCAAATATTGATATAACATATGCCCCCTAATGTATGATATCAGAGGAGTATCTGCGATGGCTAAAATACATTATAAATAACCCAGAAGTGGAGTGGTGTAAACCTAGTTGGAAAGACTAGTTGCTCATTACATTCTGTGTTGACTTTACATACATGGCTATTGTTGGGGCTAAATATATGCACTATTAATTCCCACATTTAATTATCAACCAGGGCTCATAAGCTTCGAGGTGCAGGCGCATGAAATGCAGGATCAGAGCCTAGTCTAGCCTAATCTAAAGTTGGAAAAACAATATTCAAACCCACACTGCAACAAATTAACACTAAGGATTCAACACTGGGACGTAGGAATAACTTAGTGCTATAAAGGTTTAGATCACAATCTTTCATGCACACTGTGATGTTCGTGTGATTAATCGTGAGTAGCTTACTTAATTTTTTTGTCCTTCAATGATTATTTCCTATAGCAGATCCACACTTAAATGCAATAAAAGAAACAATCAAACGGAAATGAATTCAAATGACAAGAAATAAACAAATGGGAAAACCAAATCACAATGAAAGAAAACTAACAAAAGGAAATCAAACAAATAGAAAATAAAACTTATTTCAAACTATGTGAATGAAATGAAATGTGAATGCAAGAACCAAACCTAAAACACACAAAGCAAACCACTCAAACTATAGGAAGAGGAAAGATGGATTTAAAAGCAATCAATCAAACTGGAATCAAACACTATATGCAATCTAAAATCAAGATATTTCCACAATCAAGTGCATCAGTCACAATGAGCAAGCATGGAAAGAAATGAAAAGGAATGGGAAAGAATGACGATGCAGAAATATAAATGGAATGTTTATACAATGGAAAGAAATATCAACTCTGTAAAAGAAGCTAAAAACAAAATGCTTATAAAAAATGCTTAGTCATATATGAAATCAAAAGGGGAAAAGAAGGATAGGTACTCTTTGCATACTGAGAGCTTCAATGTAAAGCACAAGAATCAAAGAGTAATTGAGAAGAATATGAACTTCTGCAATTGACGAAAGATCTATATTTAAAGCATAGTCAATTAAACAAAAGTTAGTGTGTTAAATAAGTTAAGAGCGGGTCAAGTTCCTTTTGTGAACAATCAATAAAGTTGTGTAATTTAATGTGCATTCATCAATCAAGGAATGAGTAGATAAAGAGAGGACAATTCTCTGTCATGAAATGTAATTGCAGTGTGATTGGGCATTGATTCCACGCGTAGAGAATGAGGTAAAGAGAGGGGTCGATATGCTCTTGCAATGATCAATTATATTGCATGATTAAATCTGCAATCAATGGGCAAATCGTGTTGAAGGAAAAAGAGCAAATATGGAAGAGAAAAGTTAAGTATATGCAACGAATATGACAACACTATTTTTGTGTTTCCTTTTATAAGTGAATGCAAACAAGAATATGTTAACATGCTCTATTTTATGATGTTTTGGACAGTAAGAAATTGATGGGTGAATTGAATGGTAGATTTGATGTGCAAATTGGATGGAAAATCAATGGTGAAGGAGATAAATGCAATGAGGGATTGTCCATAGTCTATTCAGCCTAAAAACAGAGCATATGAAGAATACACAGGGATATGAGCACAAAAATGTGATAAGAGAGAATGCTAAATAAACTCAAAGCTCAATGTGATAATGTATTCAATTGGGAGGTTTACAATATGAATTCTAATTAACATAACAATTACAAAACTAAAATTAAGATTCAAACCACACACTCCAAACTGTAAATGAAATTATAACCTTTAAACAAATTGAACAATAAAATAAAAATACATAAATGAAATGCTAACTAGTTAAGATAAAGAGAAACATTCTTACCAAGTTGAGGGGCTCTACCCAATAGGTAATTTGCTGCCAAAAATATGTCATTCCCCTTGAATGCACAAAACACCAATTCTTTATTCCATCAAACTCAGAAAATTACAACTCTCTTACAATCTTGACATTGTCATGATGACACCTTAACATCCATTACAAAATAATTCCCATAATGATAATTGGATTTCTCATAGCCCTATGAGGCTTATTTATACATGAAAAATCATTAAGAAGTGGATGGGACCGAATCCCAATGCTCAGATTTCAAATTTATAATTTTAGATAAAATCCTCAAAAGTCTGGGTTTTATTGCAATTTGGGTAGATTCGAGTTAGTCCCCCACCCATATCTTCCAAAGAAATTGTAATTTTGAAAAAATGCACACCATGTACTCAATTTTCCATATTCTAGACAAAACCCATTTCGTAGAATTTCTATATCTGATGCCATCTGCACGAAAATCGAGGTGCAAATTGGCAGTTTGAGTTTTTCAATAATTTTAGCAGAATCATTCCCCATGAGCTGGAGCTCTACACATGTGATCTGGGTGAATTCTGCCTTACGTTTCCACATGTAAACGTGGCTCTGGACAAAACTGTACCCGATTTTCCTCTATAATCTTTCCAAAATTTTGAATTATTTCTAGTACCGGATTAGAACAGTTGGTACCAGATTAGAACAATTAGTACCTGAATCTTGTAGCCAGGGGTTTAGTACCAGATGGACACAGTCATGACTATGGGTACCAGACCAACGCGATGGTAGTACTGGATGGAGCTAGTACCAGAATAGATGCAATTTGGTACCAGATAAAGTTGGTATCGGAAGAGGCACAGAGTTGGTACCGGATGAACGCAAAGATAGTACTGGATCACTGCAGAGTATTGGATGACATGGAATGTGGGTACCAGATGAATTTCCAGACACCAGTTGACTGTAGAAACTTCTGGTACCAGATGACTTGGAGTATCGGATGACCTGCAATGCGAGTACCGGAACAGGAACATGGACAGTGAACATACTGGAACCTGAATAGTATTGAACATGTTTCTTGGACATAGAAACATATCATTAAACCATCATCGACAAAATTGTTGTATAATCATCCTTTTAATCACTAAAAATATGAAAAACTATGTATTAACCACATAGGATGAATAACAAGAGATAATGGAGGTTTATGGTGTAATTAGCGATATATTATTGACAAAATGCGGGGAGAAGGTTTAATGATGAGTGTATTTGTATGGCAGAAAGTATGACAAAATTGGAGCTCAACACAATAGAATACAATGCAGATCCATGTGGAAAATATACCAAATAAGTGTCTGTGGCAATGAATAGGCAAATACAAATGAAGTTATATGCCAAAAGTTTTCATAATCATGAACACGGCCCAGTAGAACCATTCTAAAAACCAATTTGAATATATCTGTATATGATGGAGTATAATCTGATGCCTCATGATTATTGTAGTCAAATAGGTGTTGGTCCAATGAAAAGGAAGCAACAACTCAGGAAAGCTGTGACCACATAGTGATGTCTTCAAGTCTTCTACAAATCCTCCAAAGGTGCAAGTCTACATCATGTGAATAAAGGAGTTGAGGTCGAACACAAAGAGACATCGTTTGATTACCGATCATTGAGGTATATCGTTAACAAATGAGAGACAACCTACCAATAATGAAAGTAGGTATCAAGGCACCGAGCACATTCCTACAAGTGTGAATAAAGGAGTCAATGTCGAACACCTGAGGAATCCATTGATTAGGAGACATTGATGTATTCCCATCTGTCAATGGCAAGAGAGCCTGCCACTAATGACTGCAAGTCTCAAGGTACTCATAAAATTCTAGGTCTCAGATCCAGAATAAATGAGTTGAAGTTGATGGAAAGAGAACTGCTTAAAGGAGATCATTAAGGCATCTCTCATCAGTCAACACGAGGAACAAAGAAGGATCTTCATAATTTGGTGGAGATCGGACGAAGAACATATTCACAAATCAATGACCCTATGCGTCTTTCACGTGTGCCAAATGCAAGTGGTACACAAAAAAGACCCTCTGAATAGTAGCCAATGATGAAAACTACTGAAAAAGGCGAGGAAACCACCAATAAGGCTAATCGAATCCAAGACACTACACGAATCCCAAAGTGTGAATAGATGTCTTTCCGTCGAACACAAGAGAAACCACCCAATTACTGACCAATGATGAAATGTCGACTGTTGGGTTCAAGGTTACCTACCAATGATGAAAGTAAGGCCAGGGTGCATGATAATACCATACTATCATGTGATTCTAAGACAAATTGAGGGTATGACCGACATGCAAAGTCAAGAGTTCTGAGGAATGGCTGACACAGATTGATAGAATTCATTTGAACAAGAGCATGAGTCATGTGGTAGACTCTGACAACATAGACTCAATGATGTAACTATTTGATGTAGGAGGCATCAATAATGTTCTCTATAGGGATTGGAAGAGTAACCAGTCGATAGAGAAAAACTCTATAACGAGATTAGCTTCCTAAGGCCATGCTAAACCCAAAATTATGATGACACAAGGACTCAATAATTTTGTGCTCTGTTCAAAGGCGACATGACTACAACCAATTATAATATAGTACTCCCTTCCCGCCCGTCTTTTTTTTGTTTTTTCATAACAAATGAATGCTATGATACATAGGAGGAAACAAGTGTCACAAGTAAGAAAAACTAGTTCTAGCAGTGGAACGTACCTATGCTCAATGCAAGGAAATGCATGCGGGAGATGGACACTCGGGGTGATGTTCCCTCCAGGGTATAGGGTGTCAAATTGTGAAGGATATAACAAAGGCTCTTCTTGGTTGAGGATGCAAAAATTGCTTAGGAAACGGTTTATAACGCAAAGTGAGAACTGGCTAAAGGCTCATTACTGCAAGCAAGGGCATGAGATGCAATCAAAACTTAATGCCAAAAATGTTATTTTTTATGTCCTTTAGTCTACTTGGTGTGAAAAAGGGATAAACTTGTGCCAAATAGACGTCTTTTCAAATCCAATTTATGAGTGTGAAAAAGACAAGTTCACTCTGCGATCTTTTCTATTTTTGGTAACGAGTCAGAAAAGAGCTTAACTAAGACTCACAACCTTTCAAATCCAATTTAACGAGTGTGAAAGGGGCAAATCACTCGACAATATTTTCACTTTTTGAAAAGGATTCTGAAAATAGCTTAACTAAGACTCACGACCTTTCAAGTACAATTTAACGAGTGTGAAAGGGACAAATCACTCGACAATATTTTCGCTTTTTTTGAATGAGTCGGAAAAGAGCTTAACTCAGACTTGTTAGAGATATTCTAGGTGGAAATTCATGGGGGAGGCCAAGGCTCCCATGCAAACCTTCTGTGGAATGTTGGTATCTTATGAAGAATCGACACAAGCTTGGGAAGACCCAAAGCTCTCCAAGTCGAGGAGGACAAAGTTCTAACGGAGGTTATCGTCTCTGTGTTGTATCGGATAATGTATCTTCGTAGAAAATACATAGGCAGAGGCATTGGATGCCCCACCAGACCATCTCAATCAAAGGGAACCTCGTCAAGACTTGGAGGGAGAGAACTCGGGAAGAGTAAAACTCTCTCTTATTCAGAAGGTGAACTACTAAAAGTGCTAAGGACATGGCATAGAAGGTATAGAACCAGAACCAGAAGAGAGGGATCGATCAAAAGTTGCATTGGCGCGACTGCTTCCTTAGACTTTTCACTCTCTAAGAAAAGAGTGGGGATGATTGAATATTGCATCGATACGACCACTTTCTCAACCATTGGTTGAATAGGATGCGAGACAACAATGTCAAGAGGTGCATCACCCCAAAAAATAGGAGTGTTGTCGGTCGAAGATTGCATTGACATGATCATTGGTTGAAAAATATGCGAGAAAACAAGGTCAAGAGACGCATCACCCCCAGACATAAGAGATGTGTCTATTTAAGATTGCATCGACACGACCACGGGTTGAACAGGATGTGAGACAACAAGGTCAAATGATGCATCAACTCCTAAAGGAAAAGGGGTGTTAGACGAATATTTCATCGACATGAATGTTGTATCAACCAAAGGAGGAACAAATTGTTGTGAAACCATATATGCCTCAGAACCCGAAGGGCCCTTTGGTGAGCCCCACGCTTCTGGTATCCCAACAGTAACAGGACACAAACGAGTAAGGTGGCTTCCTTCACAAGTCCTGCAAAGGAATATAGGCTTAGGTCTGAGATGTCTAGGCTTCTTAATCATATGAATTCTCCCAGCATGACTTGCAGTGGCTGGTGACATGCTCCCATCATGACTTGCAGAGACTAGTAGCAAATCTCCAACATGACTAGCAGAGGTTGGTGATGAATCCTCAACATGACTAGCAGAGGTTGGTGATGGATCCCCAACATGACTAACAGAGGTTGGTGATGTATGTGCAATGTGACTAGAAATGACTAGATATGTACCTCCAGCATGACTTGCAATGGCTGGTTGTAGGTCTTCAACATGACTCGCAGAGGTTGTCAACCAATCTCCAACATGACTAGCAGAGGTTGGTGATATAATTCCAGTATGACATGCAGTGACTGCACTAGTGGCAGTACTAAATTGTGGAATTTGAGACCAAGGTCCAAGGAAAGATTGGTTTATAGAAATTGCAGGCAAGGAAGGATCCTGGTTTACACCCTATCCCTGTCTAGTAGTATAGTATCCTCCTCCATATTGATTCATAAAGGGTTGTAAGGGCATCGACACTGAGGAATTCTCTTGTAAAAAGAAAGCATCATCACAAGGGTTACTCATGTGAGGATATGTGTTGCCCAGATAAAGGGACTTCGTGAGGGGGATTGCCCATACTATAAAAATAACTCCCCCCAGATGAAACACCAAAGGGCAGACGAAATTCCACCATGGGAAAATTGTTCATAGGAATCAACATAGCAGAAGAAGGATAAGTGGAGAGAGTGTAACAAGTAGAATGATTGTTTAATTGGGCATTTACTTCTTGCATAGTGGATTCATAGGAAGGACTATTCCAACCTCCTATTGTAAGAGGTATTTGAAGGATATGACTCCCACCAAACAAAGAGGGATAAGAAGGAGGTATTGCCCCCATACCCAAAACTTGTATTCACATAAGGAGGTGAGACAAAGGATGGCAAGTGCAATGACATATCAGACATACCATGAGAAAAATGATTAGAGACCCAAGGCATTGACTGAGTATTATAATTCTACATACCATTATAAAAAACGGACAGATCCATCCCCATGAAATGAGTAGGAATCATGGGATGGGTAGCATTAAATGAGGGATAAAAATAATCTCCACTATCCATGATGATGAAACCCAAAAGAGACTCCTAAGGCCAACTAGTAGTCAAAGAGCATACCAAAAGTCAAACGACCAATATGCATGCAAACAGGCTAAAGTGGCTAAGTGGCCTCCCTCGCTAAAGAAGGTATGTCTTGTCCAAGAGGGAGCTGAGACTCTCCGCTAAAGTTTGGAGGTAACAAAGTCAGTTATAGGGGCCCTCGTGGGCTTAAAAACCAGTCGGTCAGATCCCCCCGGAGAGGTAATCTTACATAAAGGTGGTGTGATGTCCGACCCCTAGCTGACCTAGGGTACAAGTAGAATAACCCCTGTAAGTAACCTATGAGATACCTAAGTCAAGCAACTAATAAACAACTATATAACCGATGCACATGGGCAGGGTAGAAAAGCCTGAAACCTTGAAAGCATCGCCTCTCACAGAGGTATGGGTACTAGAAAGATCCCCAAATATGAACAAATCCACAGAAATATCTTTGACGTTAGATAAGTATCTGGGGGTTATCCCTTCAACTAACTTCATGTGACCTCGTGATTAACTACGGTGTGAGCGGAGCCTTCTGATCTTACCAATTACACAATGGACTTCTCAACTCCTTGTCTCAAACACATATGTTGATTTAATTTCCTTGGAGAATTTTACTCACAAAATCCTATCCCAAGGCATAAATCCTAGACTAGTTTGTGCACTCTAAAAATAAAACCGTGACTAATTAATTTTAGTTTAAAATGTAAATTTTATTGGCCGTGATTACTCAAAAGGGTATGGAAGTGAAACTCATGATATTATGACTCTACAAGAAAACAAATATAAATATAATGCAAAGTCTAATTTTAATTTTTCAATGAATGATATGCGTATAAAAACAATGCAATTTTCAATTTCAACTCTACAATTCAGAAGTAAAATTCAATCTTTCACTAAATTCACTAAGCTAATGATAAAGATTCAGAAGAAAAAAATGCCAAGCAATGTAAAATGCCAATTTTTTCGTATTTTCAATATATTAAAGAGAAAATGCATGGACTGAAAAGTAACCCGAGATATAAATTCTATTGTGTATAAACGAAATGACTCAAGAAGAATACCAAGAAACCAAGCAACAACCCAGAATTCAAGGACAAATCAAAAATGAAAAATGATGAGAAAGACTACGCCCAAAAATTCAACTCCAAACAAGTTTCCTATCAACCTAGAGAAGCTCACCAGGCACTACAGAGACCTAAGAAGGCTCAACAATCATCAAATCCCACCCAACAATCACAAAACCAAGAAAACAGGCAAGGAAAAGTGGTATACACGACTGTTCAAGAAAACAATGTGTATATACGCAACTTGTAGTGAGACAACACGTGTGTATACATGATTGTCAAGGCAAAAGGCACGTATAGGCTTGGAAACAAGGCCAGGCAAGTGAAAAAGGGTGAAAACTTAGACCCAGAGTGAACATAATCTGTTAAGCAGTGATACGACAAGAAACACAAAGGAAAAAGAGAAATGCAAGGAGAAAAAGTATTTCAACCCTTAGAAAGAAGATCTCTCCCCAATGGAGTCGCCATTTTTGTTACGAGGGAAAAACTCTCTATGGCTAGGGTAAACCATAACAGACGGGTATGACTGTAGAAATCTACTCAATTCCAACATATGTTATATAAACCAATGTGCATGCGAGATAAGAAAGAAGCCTACCTCGTTCCAACGTTTGATGATGTTCCATTGTTGAGTACTTTGAACCAAATCTTTGTACCTGCAACAAGTTCTCAACAAAAAATTAATGCAAGTATATAGTGATAATATAAAGGGGTTAGCACATTAGATAACATAATCCATTAATAAACATTACAAATATTCCCATGGATAATAATCATATATTTGCATGATACCAATTGGACGAGAAAGGAGTATTTCTATTAATAAATGATCAACAGAAGCGAAAACATTACAGACTTCCGTGTCGGCACGGTTCGAAACCAAGAAACCAAGTTCCTTCCAACTGGGCCTCCACCACTTCAATCCTCCACCAAAGGCAAGATCATAGAAAAGAGACAATGAGGTTCTCTCAACAATAGGGAAAGAGCTTGCGGGTTGAACACTGTGTTCAGACTTGAGGGAAAAAGGGATGTAGACTCAATATAAAGTAATTTTTCCAGAGTAACTTTACTCTCAAAGTTGAATGCTTTCTCCTTTTTTCCATAGCTTGGAATTGTGTTCTTATAGCCTTCAAAATGCAACTGAAGGGCGGAGTCAGAACGTTTCCAGTATATGGAAGGCCAAGGATCAGAGATCTCCTGTCATGACATGGAAACCCGACTTCATTTTTGTATTTTCTGGCACAAATCTCGATGTACATGGGCTGTAGTGGAGCAACTTGCATATATGCATGCTCTATAGTAGATAGGGCACATATATGTGAAAAACTATGTATTTTAGCTCTAGATTCATCAAAAAAGGATGACAAGTTTGCCTAGGGAAATGGAAAAAGGCCCTATGTGCAAGATAGCAATGTTGAGGCAAATCTTGCTATAACAACCATTCTTCAAAACTGCTCACAACTGTGAACTTCGAAATAATGACTGCCCGGAGAGGTGGACCATTTTGCTTGACCACTTATCAAAGTGACTGAGAAGGAGAATGATTGTCCTAGACCATTCCTCCACACCGACCAAAAGGAGAATCATTGTCTATGGTACATCAACAATCTATCGGACCATTTTCGTTACGAAAATGACTGTCCATTCTGGACCATTTTCTGAACTAGAAAATGATTGTCCATAAGAAATCTTAGACCACTTTCTGAACTGGAAAGTGACTGCCCAACCTTGACCATTTTCCAAATTGGAAAATCACTATCCATATATCAATAACATATCAGTGCTCCCTCCCAACCAGGGGAGTAATCACTTCCCTTTCTAATAAGGAAGTCATATCCACGAGTCCAACTTGTCCCTTAAGTACACAACTTTTCATCTTGGATAGAGGCTTTACAAAAATATTTTTTATCTGCTCATCAATGGAGATATACTTGAGAACTACTTCTCCCCTCTGGACTTTATCACAGAGAAAATAATACTTGATTTCAATGTGCTTTGACCTGTCATGGAACACCGGGTTCGATGAGAGCTTCACACAGCCCTAGTTATCACAATATATCACGGTCAAATCCAACACCTGATCATACAGTCCAGAAACTAGCTTATGGATCCATACTACTTCCATACAAGCATCACAATCTGCAATATATTCTTCTTCTGCAATGTTGAGTTCAACAAACTTCTATTTCCTTCTATCCCATAATATCATGGAAACTATCAAACTAAAACATATCCAAGAAGCACTTATTTTGTTATTTGTACTCCCTTCCCAATATGAATCAATAAATCCAAGTAGTTGTATATCATAACTCAAACGTCCCACAAAGACATTTCAATGCATGCTTTGCAATTATTCAATTCTCATGGCAAGGTTCCACCTAGAACTATTTTTACAGCAAAGCAAATATTCAGCTGACTATTTTCCAAATACATCAACGAGCCATTCAATTGTTGATACAGGGACAGGTCTACTGGATCAAAGTATCTCAACTTATTTATATCTGTCATCATGGGATTTTTCCATGGATTTGCAATCCATTATCCCGGACTACTGAAGGACTATTTCGATACACTTCCTATGTCATAGGAAGTTTTCACCATGTTTTTGTTGTACATTAGAGGCTCTTCACCAAGTTTCTTGAATCCATACAAAGTATTCTTCCATCTGCATTCATGGGTCTCTTTCTAGTATACCTCAAAACCTTGAGGTTTGTCTACATATGCTTCTTCTTCAATTACTCTGTTGAGAAGAACAATATTTACATCCATCTGATGTAAACTCCAACCCATGGATACTGCAAGAGATATAATGGCTCATGTAGAGGTATATATGGTTATTGGAACAAGCTTTCATCATAGTCTTCTCCCTCCTTATGGTAGAACCCTCTAGCCACGAATATCGCCTTGTATATATCAAAGATTCCATTTATAATTCTTCACATATTCTTCAATGGACCATATCATTGGGGATTAGCTCCCTCATAATTATGGCTTCATGATTGAATGAGAAATATCTATAACTTCCTTGTATTTATTCTAAGACTGCATGCTTTTGGAATTATGCAATCAATTCCCACTATCTAAGAGACTCCATGTCTCCATCTCTTGCACCTCTTTGTTCTTTCTGCAAAGTGTCACAATCCTATTATGGTTTCTTCCCAACTGGCATTTGTTTCAAGCATTATGTCATCCTTATAAACTTATTCTTTGATGACTTCCACAAAGATTGTTTATCAAACGTTTGTCAACATATTTCACAAGGGTACCTGCCCAGAACAAGACAAGAAGCAAAAGAAATATCCAAGGCAATATGATTTCTTGACATAAAACTGAGTTAGAGAATATGATATCAACCTTATAAGATCTTGACTAAAGTTAGCTTATAACTTTGACTAGAAGTTCATAATTCCATAACAACCAAATATATATCAAGTAAACCTGAAGAGTGTGTTTATCTTCTGAATGCACTGAATCCAAGATCACTACTTTGGACAATATCCCTTGTACATTTCCTACAAACATACTCATGCTAATGATACAAATTAAAAGAACATGTATAGTTACATACCTTTGTTACCCATTTGTGACAGTAAACCATAGAATGACTTTACTGGATTAGAGGTTTAGGTGCTAGAGGATTGGTAAACCTCATAATGTTCCTTTCAGTAGATCTCTCTTGGGCACAACATACACTTTCTTCATGCTAGGTATTTTGTCTTCATGACTGCCACGTTCTGAGGTTCCTTCTCTTTTGCTACTTCAAACTTTGGTTCCATGATCTTTCCTTTCACGATATCCAACACTTTATTCTTGGCAAGGATGAGGTCAATCCTTGTATTACATGCTTTGAAGTTAGAAACCTCTTCTAACTTCTTTTCTGACTTCATAGAGTAAGTCATGAAATATTTGACTTGGTTAACATTTGAATTTGACTTGGTCAACCTTTGACTTTGACCAAAAATTCAAAATTGATGTCTTGGCTTGCTGAGAGTACCAAGAGGTGTGCTAGTCTAGGGCGCAATATTTTATCCAGGAATTAGGTCAAGTTCTTCACTTAAGGTTCCTTAACACGAGGGTTAGGGTTTCTATGTTGCAGCAAAAATATTTGACTGCAATTGCAATTGCAACTGAGCAAATCCTCCCAATCTACCTTCCATTGGTTAAATTGTTTCAAGATAGTGTGGGCCCATAACCTAAAAGAATAATAGATGTGCTCATTTCACCGTATAAAATATCTCAATATTTTCACCCAACCATAGACACAAATGCCACCCCCGAGCACCTTAACCTTGACAGACATAATAATTCTGGAAGAAAACCCTAGAACCAATAGCCAACCAAGGTAGTGTACCTCTCTCTAGAGCTAGAGTACCAAGTAGAAAGTAAAAACCATAAMCAAACATAAAGTACAACCATAACTAAAGACTAAGTCACCACTGCAGCAGTTGCAACTCTCCTTTAGTCATGCACACCACTTGTCCTTATGCAGTTGTGAGAGTGAGTGTGACAAATGAGATCTAGATCCCACTTGTTTATAGTCRTCCAAGTGAACTCACTAGGACAACTTCTACTTTTGGAGGATAATGATTTAATATAAATCATTATCTTGAGCCGACTTGTCTTCTAAGGTTATTTTCTAACCTTCTAGGGTTTCTCTTGCTTCCTAGAATATTGTAGACTTGTCAAAGGTTACATGAAGAGGTTAATACCTCCCACAAATACAATAATATCAACACTCCCTCCTAGCTAGGGAGGTATTAAAGGAAATGGTCTTGAGAAAAACAAACCATTCAACCGGTAACATCATCATAGTCACAAAGGCTATCTCATGATCATGTATATTAACTTACAAGCAACATCACCACTAGCAATATCATCTGATAGAATCAACTGCATCATCTCTCGAGGCCTTACTCCATCTGAGTAATCGGGCATGATGATGAGTAAGTCACTCACTCAACAAAGTGATACAAGAACCATTCTTCTAATACAGACATACCTCCTAGAAGAATATTTGTCCCAATGGATGTTGAAAGCCCCATAATGGGATACAAGGATCATTCTTATAATTTGGACCTATGTCCTAGAAGAATGTCAGTCCTCCCAGATGTTGAAATCCAACCTATGGGCTATAGAGACTATTCCTATAGGAATGTTAGCCTCATTCTATTTTATAATCGGGTCATATGTACCATAGATTTCAATCTCTACCTGTATGCCTTAGAAAATACCGGTCTTGTATCAACCACCCTAATCAGGAAATCATGTCAATAGGAGGTGGACTATTCAACCTAATCAATCCAACAAATATACCTCAGAAAAAATACCAGTCCATGATACATCAACAATATGTCAACCTGGACCATTCGCCATGGGGAGAATGTCTGTCCACCAACAATTCATTTTGCAAGGACCATTCTCTGCCTAGAGAATGTATTCCCACTAGCACACTGACTATCCATCTAGTTGGCAATCATCTCCAACACTAGTGGTAGTCTCCATGGCAATCAGATAGTAACATACAAATTCTACAATGTCATCCAATAGAACACAACTGTGTATATTCATAGTAGTATACAACTACTATCCAATGGTACAAAACCACTCCTAGTAACACACTTCTACTAACTAGTGACACACAGTCGCTACCAGTGGATCACATCCACCACAGTAGCATACATCTACTATCTAGAGACATACAGTCTCTACAAAAATCATATCATCTTATATCAACCTCTATAAACATTATCATGAGACAAACTGAGTCATCAAGGTCATTCTTCCACTCACACCTATGAGATATTGATCCAGAATCGGATCCAGGAGCTTGACAGAGCTCAAAAAGGCTCAAAAATGAAAGTTCTTATAATCAGACGAAACTAATTTCATTGTGTCCATCTCATCGTCCTGA
Source organism: Picea mariana (assembly GCA_032191745.1). Taxonomy (NCBI): domain Eukaryota; kingdom Viridiplantae; phylum Streptophyta; class Pinopsida; order Pinales; family Pinaceae; genus Picea; species Picea mariana. The sequence goes on along the minus strand of JASDQU011404836.1, from coordinate 109,235 downwards.
TTCCGGCCATATATTTACTTCGTCAAACGGGCTCCGTATGCGAAMTATATCGCATTCTGATCAAAAGACCAAACAGGGAAAAAAATGGGTGATTGTACAGTCCRTACAGTGCCACATGGCAGGCTGGCTGTATAGGTCGTACAACCGACATGGAAGCTCCTGGAAAATACATGTGGCAGGTGACAGGGTATACGCTAGGTGAGTTGGACCAGTCCGAGGGTGACACGTGTCCCCACTGTAAGGGTGACACGTGGCACAGGCTGACGTCAGCAGRCTGACTGGGCAGGTACGGTGATGACTGGGAGATAGGTGGGAGGGTACATGGCAAATACATGGACCATCCGATGCTCGACACRTGGTAGTATTTTCAGTGAATGAGGAGGTGCCACATGGCCCAATCATGGGCTGCCACATGGCACCCCTCTATTGGTTGTTGGTTTGTACAAAATATTGGGCCTCTGCTGGGTTCAACCGCCCAACCTCCTCCCTCACCCATAATCTTTTGGCACCCTCCATCTACCATCACACCACTTTTTTGCTTACGATACTATGGTCACATTATTTTATTTATGTTGAAATTTTGTGTATAGGGAAAAGGGGAGGGGTTGGGGCCTAGCCCCGACCCACAACCATACGTTGTCATGTAACCGTCCCATATAACTAGGAGCACGGGGGGTTTAACTCTTACCACATGCGTGGGAGTATTGGATAGGGGCCAACCCTTGGACCCCGCACCACCATGTAACCACAACGCACGAATCGAGGGGCCTATCCCTTGGGGCTCGGGCTATTCTAGGCCGAGGTCCCATGTTATGCCACAGAACCAGGGCTGGCACGAGTTAAGGGGGCAGCGCTTAGCCTTTGGGCTAGCGCTCGGTCCATTTTCATCCATATGACCGATTAAAGGGGGCGTGCGCCGACCTATTGGGGGCTAAGGCCTGATATTTCATATAATTTGGGTTTTATTATATAGTTTGGATTTTTGATTTTAAATCTATGCCTGTAACTAATGGAGTTTAGCCATTTTTGGGAGATATTGGGCATTTTTGGAGCCCAGATTTTGGGAGGAAGTTGGGGATGGATAACCAACTTCAGATCTCTATAAACCAGGCCTGTTTGAGGCCATGGAGGACATTCATAGCAGAGTTATGCTGAAGGGAAGCCAAGCCAAAGCCATTTTTATGCAGGGAAGCTGTTGAGGAGCAGACGCTTGCGGGCCAATTCTGGGAGCTCCGGTTATCCGTTTTGCGTGCCGTTTTTTCTGCTGGGTTCTAGATATTTGGAAGAACATGACCATATCAGTCTTGTAGCCTAATGGAACTACTGTGATGTAATTTTTTATCTTTGAACAGAAATAAAGAAGCCTCCCCCACTGAGACAAAGGCCTGGAGACGTAGGCAATTTTGTGCCGAACTCCATTATCACTTCTCTCGTTATGGTTTGTTGTTCTTATTCCTTCAGTTCAGATCTATATTTTGTATTATGGCTATGATATATTCTCTCATCTTCATCCTCTTTCATTCAGCTTCATAAATGGTTAATTAACGCATGCAATTAAAAACTCAACCACAGTCATTAAAAGATCTTTTCTGGATCAAGTGGTATCAGAGATAGTTGACGTTTGGATTTGAGTTTTGCATGTTAACCGGGGAAAAGCTACAGCATGGTGAAGTCAATATTGTTGCAGAGAATCCATTAATTGGATTGATAAAGAGAGCTTCTCACAACGAGAAGATGGCATCGGAAGAAGGGCTTTCTCAGGATGAGAAAGAGTTTTGGAAAACTTTCCTTGCTATGTCGGAGATGGTGAAAGTTTTGTACGAGGATTACTTGGAACGAAAGAGACCAGTTTTGGGTGAATCTTCAAAGGGAAAAAGTGAAGAGGAAGAGGATCATCCTTAGATTCCTCCTTCACCTCCATCATCACCTCCTTCTTCTCCTTCTTCTCCTTCTTCTTCAAGTTCAAGTTCTAAATCTAAGGCAAAGAAACATGTTCATAAGCTTAAGAATGAAATGACATTGTTAAA
>JASDQU011404836.1:75570-86202 GCA_032191745.1 Picea mariana | reverse complement strand
CAACATTACTAATGATAGTATCAAAAAGACGACTGCAAATGAGCTGATATACTTGAAATATTTGCACGACATGAGCTTATCTTGAAGCAACTTATGATTGATTTTCCATTCAACAATCATTTCTTGTTCTTGCTTAAGATCGATTACTTCATTTGAAACAATTATTGGTTTGTTGTTTTCTTGCACTGCCTTCTTTAATTGTTCCATTGTTTGAAGTGTTTTATTTGCCTTAACATGATGAGCATGAACCACATATTCTTGACCTTCTTTGGTTAATTGATATTGATTCTTTGTCCTGTAGAAGATTGCCTTAAGATCATATAAATATGGACTACCTAAGACCATTCCACATTCTCTTAATGGCACTACATCACATGTTACTTCGTCCACATACTTAGATGAAATTGCAAATTTGACTATGCATTGCTTTGTTATGTGCATTTGATGATGATTTCTTATCCATTTAAGTGTGTAAGGCTTATGATGTACTTGTGTTTTTAACCCCAATTGCTTAACCAATTTTTCTGAGATTAGATTAGATTGAGATCCACTGTCGATTAATGTGTCTATCTTAGTGTGTCACATGGTTACCCTTATATGAAACAAGTTGCTTCTACAATCAATGCCTTCACCAATTTTACCTGTCATACCAACCAATGATATCTTTGATTCATCACCTGAATCTGATCACAAGTCTGTGGGTCTTGTTGTCATTGCCACTGTTTGCATTCCCTTCTTTTCCTTGAACCACTTTGGTCTCTTCTCGGGATGTAACTGCCAACATATGTCCTCATCATGTCCCTCTTTCTTGCAATGCTTGCAAGAGGGCTTTCCTTCCTTCCTCATCACTGCATTTGAATTCTTGCCATGCCTTTTCCTCTTGTCCTCTTTTCTTGAAGACGATGATTCCCCTGACACACCTACTTTCCCTGCTTCAATATACGTTGCTTGAACAGAAACCTCATCAAGGTTAGTGGGTCCATACATGAAAATAGTGTTTCTAATATGCGCAGGTAAACCTCCTATATACTTCATAAGATTTTCTTGTGTTTGTAAAGGGATATCTAACATCAAATCCATTTTTCAAAATCCATCGGTGTATTCTTGCACTGTTTGTCCTTTTCTTAGTTTTAAAGATTGTCATTCAATTAATTCTTTTTCTTTATAACACAAAGGATAGAATTGTTTCCTAAGTGCATAAATGAAGCTCTTCCATGATGGAAATACATTACCCACTTGTTGCGTTCCATTTTGCAACTTGCTTTGCCACCAGATGAGAGTTGTACCTGCAAGTCTCAAAGATGCCAACTTGATTTGTGTGGCCTCATCTTTGATCTGTTGCACACTGCAGTAAACCTCCATCTGCCTGATCCAATTATCAAGTTTCTCTGCATTTACTTCACCATCATATATGGGCAACTCAAATTTAACATCAAGTTTTAACAATGGCATTTCATTCTTATGCTTATAAACATTTTTTTTTGCATTAGATTTAGAATTTGAACTTGAAGAAGAAGGAGAAGAAAGGAGGTGATGATGGAGGTGATGGAGGAATCTAACGATGACCCTCTTCCTCTTCACTTTTTCCCTTTGAAGATTCACCCAAGAATGGTCTCTTTCGTTCCAAGTAATCCTCGTACAAAACTTTCACCATCTCTGACATAGCAAGGAAAGTTTTCTGGAACTCTTTCTCATCCTGAGAAAGCCCTTCTTTCGATGCCATCTTCTCGCTGTGAGAAGCTCTCTTTCTCAATCCAATTAATGGATTCTCTGCAACAAGATTGCCTTCACCATGTTGTAGCTTTTCCCTGGTTAACATTCAAAACTCAAATCCAAACGTCAACTAGCTCTGATACCACTTGATCCGAAAAGATCTTTTAATGACTGTGGTTGAGTTTTTAATTGCATGTGTTAATTAACCATTTGAGAAACTTAATGAAAGAATGAGGAAATAAGAGGAATTATGACAGCCATATACATATATGCAGATCTGAAATGAAGTAATAAATAGCAAACCATAACAAGAGAATTGATAACGGAGTTCGGCACAAAATTGCCTACGTCTCCAGGCCTTTGTCTCTGTGGGGGAGGCTTCTTTATTTCTTTTCAAAGATCAAAAAGTACATTGTAGCAGTGCCAATTGGCTACAAGAATGATCTGGTCATGTTCTTCCATATCTCTAGAACCCAGCAGAAGAAACGGCATGCAAAATGGATGACCGGAGCTCCTAGAAATGGCCCGCAAGCGTCTGCTCTTCAACAGCTTTCCTGCATAAAAATGGCTTTGGCTTTACTTCCCTTCATCATAACTCTGCTTTGACTGTCCTCTATGGCCTCAAATAGGCCTATTTTTTATAGATCTAAAGTTGTTTATCCATCCCCAACTTCCTCCCAAAATCTGGCCTCCAAAAATGCCCAATATCTCCCAAAAATGGCCAAAATCCACTATTAACAGGCTAAAATCAATTAAAAATCCATAATAATATGGTAAAAACCCATTGTATGTTTAATAATAGAGCCTAGCCCCCTCTCCCTAGGCGTGTACCCCCCTTTTCTGGTCACATGTAAGCACATATGGCCAAGCGCCAACTCTTTTGGCTGCGCGCTGGCCTGAAATAGGCTCCAGGCCCTGGTCTTTGGGCACTTTTCACGGGACCTATGGGCTATGGATAGATCCCCGCACATCAAAAGCGGATAAGCCCCTGGATTTTGTGTTGTGGTTATATGGTGGCACGGGGTCCAAGGGTTGGCCCCTATCCAATACTCCACGCATGTGGTAAGGTTTAAACCCCCCGCGCTCCTAGTTATATGGGGCGGTTACATGGCATCGTATGGTTGTGGGTCGGGGCTAGGCCCCGACCCCTCCCCTTTTCCACTATACACAAAATTTCAACATAAATGAAATAATGAGACCATAGTATCATAAGCAACAAAGTGGTGTGATGGTAGATGGAGGGTGTCGAAAGCTTATGGGTGAGGGAGGAGGTCGTGGGTGCAAACCCCATGGACCTCAATTAGATTTTTACACTTCAACCATTCCACCAATAAGAGGGTGCCATGTGGGAGCCCATGACTGGGCCACGTGGTACCTCTTCAACAAACTAGAATTTGCCACTTTACCTCTGCAGAGCTTGCCATGTATCCTGTACAGTCATCAATGTACCTTGCCATGTCATCTCCTGCACAGTTAGCATCTGCCACGTGTCTACTGACGTACCTTCTAGTGACATGTCATCTGTATGGTTGTACGGCCTATACAATCAGCCTACCACGTGGACTGTACGGACTCTACAGTCACCCCCTTTTTTTACCTATTTGGGTTTTCGATCAGAATGCGATATCTTTCACATACGGAGTCCGTTTGATGAAGTAAATATATGCTCAGAATCAGGAAGACGAGATGGATGCAATGGCATTGGTCTCGTCAGATTTTGAGCACTTTCATTTTTTGAGTCTTTTTTTTAACCCTGTCAGACTCTTGGATCCGATTCTGGATCAGTTCTTTATCATTAGATATTTTTCACGTTGGGTATTTGGTTTTCATGTGTGCAGGTTCTCATTCTACATGCTTAGATCCCCTTTAGGTATATGTTCGACACTGGAATGTAATTATTTCCTCTGTAAATAACTTGCATATCCCAATCACACCCTCTGACATTTACCTTTAGGGCCCTTACATTCAGCTCTGTAGTACCTTTACCTCTGCTTCATTTGGGTACTGTCACCTGGTAGCACTCTCCCCCACATGAGTTGCCTCATTCCTAATTCCCCTTGGCAACTTGACACTCATGTTGATTTCACCCCCTAGGGATGGGATTCTCAATAGTCTTATGCACTTTTCAAGAATGAACCCCATACTTCATCTCATCATATTGCTAACTTTCCCCGTGGACTCCCATGTCATATCATCTTGGTTCTATTGATTGCACCTCCACATTTTCATTATCCCTCCATCTCATTCACCATCAGTTTTCCCATCTGCAGATTGTCCTCCGTCTGTTTACCTAATACAAAAAACCACCCATGGGGCCCCCACCCTCCACCAGTTCCCTTTCACAAAATTGCGACATCATGGGCCAAGCCATATTTCACTAGGGCACCTAATTCTGTATTTGTATACTTAACCCAAATTATTCTTTATTTCCTTGGTAATTTTAAAAATCCTTTGTTTCCATAATATACATAGTTTTTTTCGTCGTCACCCTTGATGGCCTTCTTTCCCCTGGAAAAGAAACCCATGTCACTTTTGGTTGGGGCATCCACTCTCTTTTCATTCCAACATTGTTCATGAACCCAGAGTATCCCAAGTCCATATACCCATGATCTTTGAGTTTGTCCACTTTGTTATCCTCTGGCACAGTTTAACCCCATATCTAGTTGTACCCCTGACGCTAGATCGAGTTTTACGATTGCTGCCAATCATCCTTCAACACCCCAACCAAGGGAATTCTTGAGTCCCACAACATCTTTACTTCTTTCATGTTACCCGTCAGTACTTGATATCATATATTACTCAGTGGATATCACAAATCCCTTTGCTTCTTAGAGTTGTGTCTCCCTTCTTTTCAACATCAGCACAGTTTCCAGAAGGTAGAAAATATCTTGACTCTCATTACCTTTTCAATGAGGAATCTCAGACGACACAGAGAGAATCATCATTTCTCTCCTATTCCATTGACCCCCATAATATTCGACTTCAGAAAAATCTCATGTTATAGTGGGTCTTACTATGTGACTATTGCAGTTGTTTCATACCAATCGAAGACCTCTGAATCTTTTAGGCCATCAATGCCTATGATTCATCGACAATTATTATAGTTTTCCTTACCTCACTTCAGAGTTAGTTCACCATTCAAAACTATCATCTATTGTTATCAACCACCCTTGAGGGCACTAGAGTTATCTACATCAACATCCATCTTCAATTACAGTCTCACATTTTGGTTTCATGACATGAGCATGGGTCATGTCCACCTTGTTTGTACACAAATTTTCTTTTTTTCCCTAGAGAATGGTTTGGGTCCCATAGTTTTCCCTCTCCCTCCAGCGGATCGCTCTTGCAGTTCCTCTCTTTACTCTTCATTACAATGGCACTCTCAGCAAAAAATACATTGATGTATTTTGTCTATATGTATGATCCTAACCTCACACATTAGGGGGCATCTATTATCACTGAAAAATCATCCGCAACATTGCACACAATGGTTGAAGAAAAATGTCAATGCCAGCAGCAATTAGTCCACCTACAGCACTAAATTCCATCAAAAGGGAAAAAACTATACAATTGGGTCAAAAATAAAAGTGCACAAATTCACCAAAGGAATCACGCACACAGTGTGTAGTATGCATAGGCCAACACAACCCTCAGCGCACACTATGCGCAAAATGTGCCATTGTCTACAATAAAATATGTGCACTTTTATGAACGACACATTTATGAATCTTTCGGGCCCCTCAACCACTTCTATTTTGACCCCCAACATGATTTGACACTCATATATGAGCGAAATATAGCTTGGGGTTGGTCAAGGGCTAGAGGGTGCCCTAAAAGGCCCCTTGTTCACACTATGAACAAATTACATTTTTCCATGAATGGATGTTATAAATAATATCCATGGGTGTGCTAAGAAACCAATATCTTCAAGGTATTGTTATGTTGCAAGAATTATTCTTTGAGAATTCTATTTTCTCTTTGAATCCTTCAAGCACCATTGCAATAGGCCATTCCACTCACCTCCTGAGGGAATAGGCATTGTTTTTCTTCACCATTTTTCATTTCTTCCATTGTATGGAGAGAAGAGCTCTCAATTAGGGAACTCAAGAGCCCTCCCAAGAAGGAAGAGGGGACTCATAAGTCCCTGCTTTTCTCTACGATGTTTTTCCTACTAAGAGATTGATCCATTGGTAGCATTATGTTGGTCATTGTTTGATTTTGATGGTTCTAAGTTTATCAAGATTTATAAGATTTATTTCTTAGTTGTTTTTAGTTATATTTTTTTTTTTCATGTGTGTTTGGTTTGTCTAACCCACTCACAAACTTTTGTCTCGTTTAGTAAGCTTATCTAAACATGAAAGTGTTGTTGTTTTGCTCACCCAAGTGAAAAAACCAACACAACACCCATGACCTGTAGCTAATAAACTCAACCCATTTTTCAAAGAGGCATTTCATAGAGTGGGTTGTCTAGTTTTTTGTGAGAAATGCAAAGAGGACATTATGAGGTTGCCAAGAAATTTGCACTAAATTTCGATGGGAAAAAGACTAAATTTGGTACACTGGAGTTTGAGGTTTTAGAATAGTCTATTTCTACAGCCATAGAGATGCCAGTTCATGGAGAAAGTTGGATTAAGGCCATGAACCTAAATTTCACATTTTCTAAGGAATTATTAAAACCTGAATATCAAGAAGATAACCTATCCAAGGGAGTGCCAAGAAATCATATGCTGAGTATTTTGATACAATTCTCAGAGTCATCAAGAGGTATTTTACTTGCGAAGGTAGGTTTAATATGGTCTATAAATACCATATTAGACTATTGATGCACTTTACTAGAAAAGAACCCTTGAGTATACCCATCTATCTATTCAGAATCCTTCGGAAGATGTCATATAGAGTTCATGCCAAGTCTAAGAAGGTGGATACCAATGTGTTTCATTTTGGTCTAATCAAAATGCTAGTATTGGAAGAGTTGAAGAAGACCAATATTGATTGGGATGCTTTCTTAGCTACATCGGGATATCAGCCATATGTTGTTCATACACCACAGTCAATGAAATAGACACCTATTATTGTTGAAAAGAATGTGCATTCAGAGTCCACTAAAAAGAGGAAGATGAATAAAAACCATAAGTCCTCTCAGTCTATTGATAATGTGAATGAAGGTCCTTCATAGTGTCTTGAGGAAAAAACTTCTCCTATGGCAGAGCCTTCACCTATGGAGACATCCTCTAGCAAAGAAGGGAGTTTAAAGGGAAACAAACTTGTATTTTCTCCACCTATTGTTCCAAAAGTTTTTAAGCCTAGAAGACCATTCACAAGATCAAAATCAAAGCAACATGTCTCTGTGGAAGAAGGTACATCTAGAGCATCATCTCATCCAATAGTCAAGCCTCTTAAAAAGCTAATAGAAATCATTGAAATCAAGTCTCCTTCTAATGAGAGGGATCCTAGTTATAAAAGGCTCAGGAAGCAGCTGAAAGAGGAAAGGGCTAAGAATGAACAATTGGAGAAGGAAAATATGCATGCCAAGATTCAGCTTAAGAGAACTATAGACATGGGTGAAGAAGCTATTAAAAATGAAAAACATTGGGTTAAGAGATCCATATCTTTGCGTAGGCGAATGAAGAATGTGTACAGGATGAATAAAGCTCATCAAGCTGAAAACAGAAAGTTGAAGGAGGAAGTGCAGCGATTGAAATAACAAAGTGACAAATAGAACCTAGACATGTTGGCATGAGTGGCCACTAGGAGAAGAAGATCAGGCATCATCTATGCATCAAAATTATCAATTTTTCTATGAAATTTATATATTCATTCTTACAACCCTAAGGAGCATTTTTACATTTTGTTGCTAATATTATGCTCATAGGATATTTTTTGCAAATCACTTTTGTGATTTAGAGGTTATAGTAGGAATAATTAAAGGTTGGAAGGATTTTTTCATAGTTTTGACATTAGACGATAGGTTTTGAGAGAAAAGTGACACCTACAGGAAAATTCACAGTGCATATTGTTGAAGGCATTGTGAACTGCTAAAACCATAATAGTTTGTAGTGTATGTGTTGTGAACCTGACAATAATTCGGATTTTGATATGTACGAGGGCTGTCAGTTGTCAGATAAGTTTCGAGTTACTCCTCAACCATCAGTTAGGCATCAAGGGACAATTGTGCCTCAAATTTATCTTCATTTAATCTACATGCAATGAGTTGGCTACAATTGCATTCAATGTTGCCAACAACTTCCTGGAATATAGCATTTTGTTAGATTTTTTGTTGATTTCTCATGTCATGCCTCTCTAAGGAGTGAGATCCTATGTAGGAGCTAGGTGGCAAGTTGAAGGAGGATTTTGAATGTAATTTTCTATTTAAAGTGTAATGTATCTCCATTAGAGGGTTCGGATGGTGATAGATTGAGACTCGTATATTTACTCTCAGTCGTAACAGAGTTTCCAGACTATATGTATCAGACTTAATATTATTGAATAGTTAATGATCAATTTCTTCTCCTACTTTCATATATGTGTTTCAATATTACTTTGATGCTAGTTATTGATGAAAGGTTCATCCTAATACTTGTTCCTTAATGCAGTGAATTATTTATTGTTTGTTACTAACGCAAGTGTTATCAAATTGCTCTCTTGTTGATTAGGAGGTTCCTATTTGATGAGATTTATATCGTATTTGTTTCAGAATTGCCTGATGTAACTTGATGCATGTATTTCACATTTTTTGATAATTCTTCCATCTTTCCATTTGGTATTCTAAATGTTGGTCTGAGACTATTCAAGCCTTGCTTGCTGGTGTATATTTTATGGAGATTTTTTGTTGATGTTTTAAACTAAGCTTCTCACCCATTAGCTACACATTGAAATAAACTATTATCTTTAACAAATCTACAAGTTTTCTGATAGGTATTAGGGTCACACCTATAGCAGTCTAGGTGAGACTTCTAGTACTAACAACTTTGTCATCATCTCATTCTAGAAGTGATTGCCATGATCAGTGACAATCTCCTTCGAGATTCTGAACCGAGCTATAATTTGATTGAATACAAAAAGTGTTTCAGTCTCACCATCAGATTTAATGGTAGGCATGGCCTCATCCCACTTAGTAAAATAATCCACGGCCACAATAATATGATGGTTCCCCCTAGTCAAGGCTAGGTTGCATTCCATGAAGTACACCCCCCACTTGGTGAAGGGACCGATGGTAATCAATGGTTGAAGAGGGGCGGGGTGTGAGCACATATTACGAGAAAACATGTGGAAAGGGTGAGACTTCTTAACCACTTCTATGCAATCTTTAAAAATTGACAGCCAAAAATAATCAACTCGCAATATCTTTTGGGTTGTCGCAAGCCCAGATAAGTGACCACCACATGCCCCACTATGGCATTCATTAATAATGGCTTCATCCTTCTTGTGATTCAAACAACGACACAAAATAGCATCCACTCCTTGATGATACAATGTGCCATCGATAATGAGGTAGTTTTTGGCTTGATGGCTTATACGTCATCAGTCATCCCTCGAAATATGTTGGAGAAGCTTCATAGTTTGAAGGTAGATTAGAATATCTCCATACCAAGGGTCCAAAGACAAGATAAGGAATATGTGTTCATCATAAAATGAATCATCGTGAAAAATATCCTCATCCTGCCTAGGGAAGTATGACATCGGTTCCACAAAAACTAGTGATTTATTGGATTTCGCGGAGGTAAAATCAAGATCAAACTCCTGTGAAATCACAATCCATTTATTGTATTTCCCCCCTAAATACGCCTTGTAAGGATGTATTGAAATGGATTGATATCAGCAACCATGGTAGTCTTGTAGAGTAAGATATAGTGTCGTAATCTTTGAACCACATGCACGGTTGTTAAGGCTATCTTCTCTACGTGAGAGTACTTAAGTTCAGGACCAATTAGCTTTCGGATAAGATAATATATAATGTTCTCATTTATATCGTCATCTTCCTAAACAAGAACCATACCAATCATCCCTTTGGGTGTGGCAATATAAAGAATAAATTCTCTGTTGTAGTCCAGGGGCTTCAACAGAGGTGTCGATACCATGGATTTCTTAAGAGAATCAAAGGACTCCTAGTCTCGCTCATCCCACATGAACGGGTTGTTATTTTTCAAGAGATTCATGAAACCCTTAGTTATATTGGAATAGTTAGCTATGAAACAACGCTGGATGTTAGCCTTCCCCTGTAAACCGTGAATTTATCGAATATTGCACGAGGGGAGGCAATCGAAGTATTTCCTCAATATTCATGAGGTCCACCATGATCCCATGCTCAGAAACTATGAATCCTAAAAGGAGGTCAGACCTAATGCAAAAGATTCATTTGTGAGGGTTCAATTGAATGTGATAGTAGTGACATATTTCAAATATTAGTTGAAGGTGATTTGGATGATCGACCCTCTTGAGAGAGTGAACAAAGAGAGTGTCTAGATAGGCTTCGACTATATGCTTAAGGTCGTGAAACGCGAAGGTCATGGCATGCTGAAAAGTTTCTTCAACATTTTCAAGGCCCAAAGAAACCTTCCAGTATGTAAATGTACCCCAAGGACAAATGAATTTCATCTTATGTTGATCCTCGGGTTTAATTTGAATTTGATTATAACCTGAAAATCCATCCATAAAAGAAAAGGCCTTGCTTCTCACACACTCGTCGATAAATGGAGTGGGGAAGTTATCTTTAGGACAATATTTATTCAGGTCCCTAAAATTCATACATACATGTATGGTTCCCTGCTTTTTATCTACAATAATGAGATTGGATACCCATTTAGTCAAGGGAATCGATTATATGAAGCCAACATTAAACAACTTCTCCACCTCTGCCTTAATAGCGGGGGCCTTCCTAGGATTTACAACCCTAAGTCATTGTCTAACTATCTTAGCATT
>JASDQU011404836.1:61944-73532 GCA_032191745.1 Picea mariana | reverse complement strand
CAATTATTATTACGACTTTTCTTTTTGTTCCATCTGGGTTGCTAGTTACTATTTGGGTTCGTCGATTGTACTGAATGCACATTCCTCGACTAGGTGGGTGAGGACAAATATGTAGCTTGTCTTGTTGCAGACTGGTTAAGAGAAAAATATTTCAGTTGGTTCATCACCTGGTCTACAGTCTTGGCACTTGTGGAGCCTATGATGCCATCAACATGAGGCCCAGGATTTTTTCTAGGATTGTAATTTGACCGCAGTGCATCAGGAATGATTTCATAGAGCATGCCATATTGAGAATATATTAGATTCAACTACTGGGATTTAAAGATGGTATGTTCTTCAGATGTCACTTCATATGTAGAAAAATCCTTCAAAATGTAAGGCAATAGGGACTTGAAGAACCATTCCAACAGAAAATCTGGAGGAATGTAAGCTTTAATAAAGCTCTTCCTTCTACGCCACTCGTGAAGATGATATGAGATGTGGGTGGATTGATCTTGATGAAAAGGTGATAAAAGTTCTATGATGGCATCATAACGAACCACCATTTGGAAGTGTTTGAGAAAAACAAAGACCATCTCATTGAAATTTCCATAAGTTCCCCCAAGTATTTTCATGTACCATTTCATGGAAACCCCTGTAAGGGTGCCTTGAAACAGTCTCAAACAAATAGAATCATAATTAAGGGAGTTATATGAGCACCAAAGGTGAAAGGTAATCACATGATCACCCGAGTCCTCACCAGTATCTCCCTCATACTTCAGAATGTTAGAGGGAATATTGATAGGGATTGGGGACCATGACAGATCATGATGCACTGGGTCATTCAACAATTTTGACAAGTTTGGAAGATTTAACATGGCTAGAAAAGGGATTCATGGTTGCGGCATCTGAGACCAAGATCCTGGGAAAGATTGGTTTTGAGATATCATGGGCCAACTAGGGTTTTGGTATACACCATGGCCCTGTCTAGTAGGATAGTATCCTCCTCCCAACTGATTCATAAATGGTTGTAAGGGAATCATTGTTGAGGAAGCCACTTGCAAGGAGAAAGCAACATAAAAAGGGTTACTCATGTGAGGATATATGTTGCCCCAAAAAAAAGGAACTTCATGTGGGGGGTTTCCCATACTATAATATTGACTCCCTCCTGATGAAACACCAAAGGTTAGAGGAATTTTTTCCATAATAAAATCGTTTGTAGGAATTGGAATTTTGGAAGAAGGAGTGACGGACAAGATATAAGAAGTAAAAGGACTGCCCATTTGTGCACTCCACCCTAGAGGATTGTATCTAGGATTGGGTCCATAAGAAGGAGGATTCCAACTTCCTACTACCTAATTTCATTGATGGATATGACCCCCACCAAACGTGAAAGGAGTATAAGGAGGTGTTGTGCCCCCAGACCCAAAACTAGGATTTACATTAGACATAGAAATGGAGGATGACAAGTGTGAAGTCATATCTATCATACCAAAAGAGAAATGATTATAGGCCCAAGGAATCGACTAAGTACTATGATTAGGTTTACTTCTCGGGAATGAAAAAGGATTCATCCCCATGGATTGAGTAGAGACCATGGGTTGGGTAGCATTAAGTGAGGGATTCTTCGGAATCCAAAAAATAGACGATGAGGGAGACGAGGGGAATCCATTAACCATAGTGAAGTTTGGATTCAAAGGGCTTCCTGACACATTCATATTAGAATCAGTACTCATGGTAGGATGGTAGTGATTCTAAGTGACAGAAATATGTGTACCACATTTATTAAATCTATGCCTCTTAGGAGGCAGCTTCAGTAACATACCAAACTATGGTACCTGACTCAAAAGACAACGATATCAGTGGGGGGGATGGAATTTCTCCACGATGACTCAAATTTTTCAACACATAAATAAAATCTTAAGGCCACCTAATAAACAAAGAGCACACTCCTGAATTAAACTAAAGGCCAATGCACACAAATAGGATATGATGGTTGAAGGTACCTCTCAAACTAAAAAAAGGTATGCCTCTCCCAAGAGGGGATGAGACTCTCAAACAATATATTGAAGGTAAAATAATTAGTTATAGGGACCCTCGTGGGATTCATAGTGCAATTGGTTAGATTCCTCTGGATAAAAAATACTACATAAATTTTGTGTGTTTTCAGATCCTTATCTGACTCAAGGTACCTATAGAATAACCCTTGCAAGCAACCTCTGTGGATACCTAGGTCAAGAAACTATGGTTACCAAGGTATAACCAATGCTCGTGCGAATAGTTACCGGTCCAGTCCATCATATGGGCAGGGTAGCAAAGCCTAAAGTCTTGAAATCATCGCATCCTAAGGAGATAAAAGTAATAGAGAAAGCCCTAAATACTAATAGAACCCCATAAATATCTCTGACGTTAGGAAGGTATTAGAGGCTTATCTCTACAACCAACTTCGCATGACCTCATGCTTAACTCTGGTGTGAGCAGAGCCTCCTGAGGACACCAATTACACAATGGGTTTCACCACTCCCTGGTTAGACACATACGTTGAGTTTTATAGCCTTGGAGACATTTACTCACAAAATCTTATTCCAAGGCCCTATATCCTAAGCTTGTTTGTGTACTCTGAAGAACAAAATCATTTCTAATCAATTTTAATTATTCAGCATTAATTTTAGTGGCTCTACTTACTCAAGAGGTGTGATCATGAAATTGATGGTGTTATGACTCAGCATATATGAAGAAGAAGAAAATGTAAAAGAACATTGCTAAGTACTAGTCTTGATTTTTAAAGAAATGGCATGTGCGTAGGATGCAATCTCTTCAATTTCAATGAAGTGCAATATTTCCTATCATGCCAAAACTAGCATAATGCAGACAAAAGTGCAAATGCTCTAAATAAAATGAAACAAAGCAAAAAAAATTGTATTTTCAATTTAATGAAATGAACATGCAAGGATTGAATAAACAACCTCTCAGGAAGACCCTACTACAAGCACAAGAAAAAAATCCAAGCAAGATACCAAGAAGTGACTACCTAGACTAGAATGCAAGGACAACAAATGAGAAAAATGACAATAAATGAGTTCACCCAAAAAATTCAACAATGACGCAACTTCCTATCACTATATAGGAACTCAACAGTTAGGACAAGGACCCAATAAGTCTCAACAACCAGCAAAACTCACCCAACAATCACTAAACCTAGCCAAAAAGACTTAGAAAATAGTGTATGTGATTGTTCAGGGAACATAGGTGTATGTACGCACCCTAAGCATAGAAAGCACGTGTATGTACATGGTTGTCAAGGGGAAAACCACATATTCTAAAGAAGACATTGACTGGGTAAGGGTTAGGTAAAGAAACTCATATACAAAGAAAAACAAAGGCTATCAATTAATAAGTAAAACAAAAACTCAGGAAAACAAAGAGAAATAAAGGATAACAATCACTAAATACCCCAAAAGGGAGATCATCCCCAGTGGAGTCGCCAATTCTTTTATGATGAAATTCTCTCTATGGCTTGGGGTAAACCACAACAGACAGGACGACACACAGAAATCAACTCTAATCTCAAGTATGCTAGACAAATGGAAATGCTAGAAAAGGAAGGCTAGAATCCTACCTCGTACGGACGTCCAAACAAGAACATGGATGAGCTAACGATCCAATGCTTGATACCTACAACTTTTTCTCAAGAACCTAGATACACAAGCATATGAAAATTGTATAAAATGTTAGCATATAAACTAGCATAATCCACTAACATGTATAACAAATATACCCATGGAAAGTAATACAACTATTTGAAACATATAATTGGATGAGAAAAGAGTATTTCTATTAATGTAATCAGCAGTACATAGGTTACAAGATTTTGTAACGACGCATATCAGAACCGAGAAACCAAGTCCCTCTACCTGGGCCTTCACCACTGTTGAGTACATTTTTATGCTTCTTTTCACTCTATAAACTATGATTTTGCCTCCAAAACCATCCATGTTGCCTCCATATCATTCCATATTTTCCATAAAACCAGCTTATGCAAGGTACATTTATCATTCTTTAGCTTAAGAATTGAATTTTCTAATTTTTGGCATTAAAATTAAAAATTTATCAAAAATTACAGGATTTGACTAAATCTCATAATTGCTCCTAGGTTCGTGTACTTGCAGGACAGCTAGAAGAAATATGAGACTTGGGTCATGATCCTTGATGTACAAGGATGGATGATTACCTATCAACTTCGAGATCTGAGCTTTCCAGGTGTCTGGTCAACGTTGGTCAAATAGGGCCATTTCAGCAGAAAATACCCTGTTTTAGCATAAAATCATGGACAGTTTTAGATTTTCTTGGGATTTGTTCATATTTTATGGATTTGAAGGGGGTATTCGACCTTCCTAGCATATTTTATGGATATGATCATGATATTTAGGAGATTTATTAGCATTATTAGTTTCAAAACTCTTGTATAAATACCCTAAGACATAGACTAGTAGGACGCCCTTGATGTGAATGAAGAAACTTTGGAATTTGCAATCCTCAGATCAGTTTTGCATTTTTTTTCTTGATAATGTCTATGATATGATGATGTGAATGCTGTTGGAAGTTCCTTCTTAGCTGAGACGACTCAAGTGTACAAGTGAAGCATTGGAGGGCCCCCTTTGCCAAACTAGTACACTCTTCCTTTATGTTCTTTTCAAGTAATCTTTGATACATGTTTTAGATCAGATCTTGCTGCAGATGAGTTTTATTCATATATTTGTTGTAGTTAGATTAATTCCATAGTTAAGTAATATGCTTAATGTTTCAAATCCTTACTCATGTTGTGAATGATTTCTTGAATAAGAATTCAACGTGTGGTTTTCTTTAAAGCATTAGGATGATCATAAATGCTTTTTGAGTTATTTACGCTTTTAGTACTTTTTATTTAACAAGAATTGGTGAAGATTTCTAATGAATGAAAGAAAACAATGAATGCATCTCTTGAATAAGAGTTTTGTCCTTCTAGCATTGATAAGCCTCTGAGCTAGTTTTTGAATGTCTCTTTAAATGTTTATTGTTGATCAAATTCCCTTTAGGAAACAATTGTTGATTACTATCATGAGATCTATGAAAAGGACTTCTGAACAGAAGCTTAGCATCTCCTCCATATTCATCTCTTAGAATAGGTTTTGGTTTATTCCCATTGAAAGAATAAAAGTTATCTCTAAGTCCATATATTTTCGATGTGCCTCTAAGTCTTACAAACACTAGATTGACAATTATTTGCACTCTAATTTACATCAGTGGATTGGAGCCTAGCAACCACTTCAATCCTTCATAAAGGCAATCTCACAAGTAATACAAGTAATTGAGTTTCTCCTTCTCAAGATAAGAAGAGATTGGGGGCTAAACAAAAGAAGTTCAGACTTTCAAGGACAAAGGGATGCAGACTCAATATGAAGTGAAATTTTTCCAGAGTGTCTTTGCTCTTAATATTTCTCTTTTCAAGTCTTGTATATGGCTCAATTTATAGCCTTCGGATGGACTTGAAGGGTCGATTCGGAGTGTTTCCAATATGTGGAAGGTCAAGGATCGTGGATTTCGTGACATGGCACAGAAACCCAAAATATTTTTTTATTTTTTTAGCACAAAAACTGATGTACACGGGATATAATGGAGCAACCTATGTATACGCGGGTTTTCTAACTATGGCTCACATATATATACAAAATTTTAATTTTTGGCTTTGGAATGATAAAAATGGGGAATTTGAGTCTACAGAGGGAAAGGGAAGGCCATCAAAGAAAGATGTATGGAGTGTGGAAAATTTTGCTATAACAAAATCCCATGGTATGAATAGTAATTAACAAATTCCTTGTTGCAGTATGCACCTCCATTGTCTAATATGATACACTTCAACTTCTTTCCTGTCTCATTCTCAACCAAATTTTTCCATTTCTTAAAAATAATAAAAACATCATATTTTTGTCAAATGCAATAAAACCAAATTTTTATAGTTGCGTCATCAATAAAAGTAACATAATAACGAGAGACACCAAGAGATGATAACTGAACGGGTTCCCATACATCTATGTGCACAAGCTCCAACTTTTCACTATTATTTTCTTTTCCAACTCTGAGAAATATGAATCTCTTTTGTTTTCCATAAACACAGTGCTCACAGAAATCCAAATCAACTTGTTTAAGATCTAGCAACAAATTCCTTTTTTGAAGTGTCTGCATCCCCTTCTCACTCATGTTTCAAGACTATGATGAAGTAGTGTTGTATCCACTCATGTAGAAGCTAAAGAGATAGAAGAGTCAACATTAACAGTACATAAATACAATGTATCTACCTTCTCTCATTTTTCATTAACAATGATCATTTAGTGACCTTATGTGCCTTATCTGTAAATATAGATATACAGCCTTCACTTGCCAACTTCCATGTTGAAATTAGATTTATTCTCGAATATGGTATGTGTCTCACCTCTTCAAGTAACAATTGGTTTCCATTATTTTTCTTTATTTTTACCTTAACCATTCCAACAATTTGACGTGGTTCATCATCACCCAAGTAAACATGTCCAAAATCACCTTGAACATAATCTTGAAAATATTTCCTATGGGGTGTGGCATGAAATGAAGACCCTGAATATACTAACCAAGACTCAGTATTATTATCTAAAGAAAGAATCAAAGCATCTTGTAACACATCACATGTTACATTTGCTTCTTAATTTTTCTCCTGTTGTCCATCTCTTTGTTTCTTTGGAGCTCTACAGTCTTTCTTCAGATGTCATTTCTTCCTACAATTCCATCACTCTATCATTCCTAGTCTAGTTTTGGATATGTCCTTCCTAGAATTCCCACGGTTATCTAGACTCTTTCCTCTTTCCTTTGTCTCCCTTTGCTCTCCACGGTCAACTCATTACTTGATTTCTCACCTGTTTTTTTCTGTCGCATTTCTTCGCTAAGGATAACACCAATAATATCATCAAATTTAATAGTGTTTGAACTAGAGACAAAGTTACTTACATCCATGACTAGGTCGTTCCATATTTATGGCAATGAGAATAAGATTAGAAGATCCCTAACCTCATAATCAAAGGTCACTTTTATAGAACTTAGTTTATTAGTAATCGTATTAAATTCATTTAAATGATCTACAACAGATCCACCTTCTGACATCTTCATATTAAATAATCACTTCATTAGAAATACCTTGTTATAAGCCAAGGATTTTTCATATAGTTTATCCAATGCGTTCATCAGATCCTCCATTGTCTTTTCCTTCGAAATATTGAAACCCACTGACCCTGCCAGGAACAGTTGTACCATTCCCAGTTCCTTTCTGTAAAGAATCTCCCATTCTTCGTTGTTCATACTCTTTGATTACTTTTCTTTTCTACCCAACGATAGGTAAAGATCCTTCTGATATAAATGATTTTCCATATGCATCTTCCATAACTGATAGTTTTGGTCATTAAATTTCTCGACCATAAACTTTCCATCTCCCACCATTGGTCCCACTCGAACCACGAACCCTCTTTTCCTACGAGTTATCTTTCGCTCGGATACCAGTTGTTATAAAAACAGTATCGTGAATCAATAAAATAAAATAAAAAAGATACACAATAGAATAGATACACAGATATATGTGGTTCACCCAATGTGGTCTACGTCCACCATAGAAATTTCCAGGTCCTTCCTTTATTATTATCCAACAAATGAAGAGATAAAATCTATAGGACACATGTTGTAAATTCCTCTTCTTTCTCTCACAATCTCCTCTCTTAGAATACAATATTCACTCTTATCCCCAGCCGCAATACAATTCCCTCATAAAAAAAATGGGTTTTCCTTCTAGGAAAAAAATCCATAACATAACTTCTACGTCAGATCTACGACCTTATAATGAACAGTCTAGATTAACTATGAAATTACAATATTTTACAAGGAAAAATTTCCCAAAAATCTGCTTTAGGTGCGCTAACCCCGAACCCCCCTCAAAGGGGGGGATCCCTTAATTTCCATTGCCCCCCCCACTCGGCCCCCCTGGAACCCCCTCACAATAATAATGGGGGGGAATCCCCCCCACACCCACCCCCCCATCAAGAAATGGGATCCAAACATGGCTTAAAAAAACCTATGAATTAGGATGATAATCAGGCTCCACAACCAACACAGACCCCTAAGGAAAGGGTCTAGTGCACACGACCCAAAGAGTGAAGGGGGGAGGGATCATCAGATGCATTCATCAAATATGACGTACACCCCTACACACATGCAAATAATATAACACCTACCAAACATATCCTAAAGGCCCTAAGACCCAACTGTGGTGTGCAAAACCGTCCTAATGGTGCCCATATCCACTCAAAAGCTAAAGATATGTTAAAAATGATTTATGTGGCGGTTCGAGGCCTTTTTCATGGCCCTTAATCTTTAGATGTGTTTCTTAGGGCCTAAGGTCCTTATTTTTCTTTGTTGTCCATACTATATGCCTTGAGTCCCATACATGGTGCAAAAAACACCTAATGGTGCACATATCCCACCTAAAGACCAAATATCCCTTAGATGGGATATGTGTGGTGGTTCAAGGCCTTGTACATTTCCTTTGAGCTTGATAATATTTGCTTAGGGCCCAATGCCCTTGTTTTGCTCCCCCTATCATAGTAAAGGCCCTAAGATCCATTCTTGATGTGCAAACCTAGTAATGGTGCCCATATTTATAATCAAAGGCTAAAAATCACCCACTAGAGTCCTATGTGGTATTCTATAGGTGTTAGGGGTCAAAGATTAAGTTTTATAGGGTTAAGGATGATTTGGGTTAAATTTTAAAACTATTAAGGTGAAAATTTGTTTAGTGTATAGGGTTTGACTATTGTAAAGGTAATGTGCATGTGTTATGGAATGAAAGTGTGGTATTAATGCACATGTGCTCCATAACAGGTGTTATTCCTATTATATAAAAACAAAAATTGCATGAACAACAACCTCAATCTCTTTGAAAAAAGATGAAAATTCCTACATCTCAATAGACATCTATAGAGAAAACTACTATTGCAGATAATTTTTATGATTTTGGTGTAATTTAAAGGCCATTTTTGTCTATTTTTGGTTTCCAATCCTCTATATATGGGGAACATATGTAATCGTTTAAGAAATTATTTGAGGAGAGAGTGACCTAATGAAAAAAATATTAAAGGAAGAGAAAAGGAAAGGTTAGGCATGGAAAAACATAGGATTTTAGTAGAGGCCATTCTAATTTCTAGCACAACAAATGCCACAGTTGTTTCTAGTCCATCACCACAAGAAAAGTGTGAGATATCAATAGAGACCATTCCAATTCCAACATCAAGTTAACATCCAATTACCATTTCATCAATAAAAGGTTTTGTTGTCAAGGAAATGATGGTACTTTTGGTTGGAGCTAATTATGCTAATGATGAAATTATAGAGGAAATTGGTGTACAACCTTCTAGTGAAGAGATTCTGGTGGTGCAACATATTGTTGAACAATTCAACATTCCTTAAAATAGCTATGAGAATGTTCACTCTCCTTCCAATTTTGACCCACAAGGGATTGAAGGGCTACAAATGCTTAGGGAAAGTCCACAACAAAGTGGTGAAGTGTGCTAGATTACAATTCCATCATCCTTACCTCAACTAAACAACATATTCTAAATAACTCCTAAACACATTTCGGTGAATGAAAGTGGCCTAGCATCTGCTAAATGTATACTATCTAACCAAATTATTCGTTATAAGTTGTACAAAATTACTAAAGAATGTTTTTAATAAAAAATTGATGTAACTTAATGTCAATTATCTATATATTTGTTAAAATCTAGGATTTTGGTTGTTGTTAGGAAACTTTTAGGCATCAAAATGGTTAAAAGTTCAAAAATAAGTAATCATATTGTTAAAATCCTTGTGGATTCTTTTATATCATTGGTAAGAAAACTTGTTCAGAAGAGAATAATGCCACGCATATTGTGTTGTCACAATCAATTGTTAAGATCACAATAAACGTTGATTGCTCAAACAAACATCTATTCTTATAAAATTAAAATTCAAAACCCTTTGAAGTGTATTATATAAGAAGAGGCACCCTTGAAACAAAATTACAAATATATTTTTGAGCCTCCATTAGTAGGCTACCTCATTTCGACATGAAGTTAATTGAAGCAATTAAGGGACTAGTGAAAAAAAAATGGCATAATAATAGTAGGCCTTTTTTCAACTAGAAGGATGTACTAAAATTGAGAAGGGGTTTTAGGGACCATGAACCCTACCAGGCCTTTAAAATGCATCGAAATTTCATGACCAAAAGTACTATTGTAAATATGGCAAGGTTCATAACCATTTTTGAGATGGTGGAAAATGGATCACCTGTGAGGCTTTGAAGGAAGATAACTTGAAGATGATGAGCCATAGAGTGAGGATGAGATGGGTTGGGAATAACAAAATAAGGCCTTTGTTATGCACCAAATACCCCAATTAGCATAAAATAGAATGAATAAGGAAGTCCACACCTTGAGAATGATAGAGAGCCAATGAATAAGAAACCTCTTCTAGGGAAAAATCTCATTTTACAATGTATCAACTGCACAAGTCAAGATGCTTAGTCAAATGAATCTCCTTTATTATAAATAGAAGATCAAGAGGGTATGATGTATCTTACACTCTTGGTCGACCTAACTATAACTAATATAATAATAATGAAAGAGGGTTAGAATCCTAACATAGACCCCCTCTTTTAGAAAAAATTTCCCTCAAAGCTTGTAATTGAGGTTGTTTCTTCATGAATTGCTCATCTTCCAATGTAGCTTATTTCAAATCCATATTCTTATGCTTGATTATCTACTCCAAAATGATTCTATTCCAAAGAGAAAGAGAATGTCAATCTATAATGTTTTCTAGTTCAAGAATTATTTTTCCTTCTTTGTCTAATTCTAGAATTTTAGTTTGTACTAGCATAATCTATCCCATAATTAATTTTAAGCAAGAAACATGAAAAACTTTATGAATGTGTGAAAAAGTAAAATCTAACTCATATCCCACTTCTCCAATCTTGCAAAGTATCTTGTAGGGTCCATAAAAAATTTGGAGCTAGTTTATTATTCTCATTTTATTGAGAGTAGATTTCTTATATAGTAGAAGTCTCTGGTATACCCAAACCCCCACCTCAAATTGTTATTCACTTTGATGTTGATATATTTGTTGCTTCGTCCTATTCTGGTCCATTTGAAGGTTTTCTTTAATTATTTGTAAAATTTGTTTAGTTTTCGCAATATGTGAGTCTACTACTTGTAATTTGGAATGGCCCTACAAAAACAATGTGATGTTATGAGTTCGATATCCATAAAGAGATTGAAATAGAGGCATATTACTATATCTGTGATAGGTTATATTATACCACCCTTCTACTAGAGGAAGTCACTTGACCTATTGGGATTTTTTGTCTAAAGAATAGTAATGAAAATAACCCTCTAAACATGTGTTCATTATTTCTATTTGACCATCTATTTGTGGATGATATTCTTAACTCGTGACTAATGTTGATCATGTTATCTTTCATAACCCCTTCCAAAAATTGCCTATGAATTTTGGATCTCTATCAC
>JASDQU011404836.1:49130-61924 GCA_032191745.1 Picea mariana | reverse complement strand
TATTGGGATTTTTTGTCTAAAGAATAGTAATGAAAATAACCCTCTAAACATGTGTTCATTATTTCTATTTGACCATCTATTTGTGGATGATATTCTTAACTCGTGACTAATGTTGATCATGTTATCTTTCATAACCCCTTCCAAAAATTGCCTATGAATTTTGGATCTCTATCACTTACTATTACTTTAGTAAATTCATGAGGCCTATGAATTTATTTCATAAAAACTTCTACTACTTGACTTGCAGTATAAGTACTCTTAATTCCAAAAAAATGTGCATATTTTGTGAGTCTATCCATAACCACAAAATTGGCATTCTTACCTTCTTATTTTGGAAAAATTGCAATGAATTCCATTAATGTATCTTCCCATATTTGATTAGGTATGTGTAAGAGTTGAAGAAACACCAAATTCCTGATCATCTCTCCTTTATTTCTTTGTCACACCTAACATTCTCTTACAAATTTTTGAGTATATTTCTTCATTCCTTCCCAAAAATCATTTTTTTGATMTTGTGATATGTTTATAAGGAACCTTGAATATMCTACCATGGGAGAGTTGTGAGACTCCCTTAATATTTGTTGAGTCAACTTTTATTGATGGCATGAAAATATTATATCCTTGTACAAAATGATGTCTCTTTGTCAATCCTATTGTTCCATAGAGTTATTCCCTTCGTTTAGACATTGTTTTTTCTATTTAGTACTAGTGTCTTCTTGTCATTCCTGGAAAGCTTATTCCAACCATATAGGAACGAAATATGTAATGGTATAAATTGGATTCTCCTTCTATTCTAGATAGGGCATGTGCTACCAAATTCTCCTTTCCTTATTTGTAGATATTTTTAAAATCAAACCCTTACATTTAAGCTACTCGTTTTTGTTTCTCTTCTAAAGAAAACCTTTGCTCCAAAAAGTATTTTAGGTTATCAAGGTCTATCTCGAATTTAAAATACATTCCAATGAGATATGGTCACATTTTCTTGGTTGCATGTAAAATAGATGAGATTTATGTTTTATAGGTAGATTTTACCAAATCCTTTCCTTCGAGTTGTTTACTTTCAAAAGCCAATAGTCTCCCTTCTTGCATCAATATTATTCCAATTCCTTGACCTAATGCATCACATTTGACTATGAATATTTTACCAATATCAAGTGTTTCCAACAATGGTGTGGAGGTCATAGCATCCTTTAAGTTTGAGAATGGCTAAGTAGCCTCCTCATTCCATGAAAATGAATTATTCTTCAAGAGAGATGTGAGTGGGCCTACAATGCATGAATAATTATTAACCAAATTTATATAATATCGTGTAAGACCCATAGATATTCTAAGACCCTTGATGTTCTTAGGAATGGACCAGTATATGATAGCTTGAATATTTTAAGGGTCAACCTTGACCCCGTCCCTTGAAACAATATGACCCAAATACTCTACTTCTTGTTTCCCAAAAGCACATTTGGACATTTTTACATAAAATTGATTATTCTCAAGTATTTGTAGGACTTAATCCACATGTTTAATGTGGTATTCCAATTATTTACTATAGATGTGTATATTATCAAAGAAAACCAACACAAACTTTCTAAGATGAGGTCGAAAATTTGGTTCACGAGGCTTTGAAAAGTATAAGGATCATTAATCAACCCAAAAGGCATGACCAAGAAATCATAGTGTCATTCATGTTTCCTAAAAGTTTTTTTGGGAATGTCTTCTTCCTCGATTTGATTTGATGTTATCTTGATTTAAGATCTAACTTTGTGAAGTAAGCCACCCCATGAAGTTCATCTACTAGATCATCAATATTTGAAATGGGGAATTTATCCTTGATGTTGATTTTGTTTATATCTTTGTAATCAAGACACATCCTGCAAGAGTTATCCTTCCTTTTCACCATTACTACCAAATCTAAAAAGGAACTCTTGTTGGGTCTAATAACACTTGCATCCAACATGAATTATACTGTTTTCTCAATCTCACTCTTTTGTTTATATGGGTATCTATAAGGTCTTTTATTAGAATGTATGCTTCCCGGTATGAGCTTGATTTGATGTTCATGGTCTCTAGATGGAGGTATGCCTTTAGAAATTCCTTAGAATACTCTATGATGATTTTCCAAGATAGATTTTAATTCTAATGGAATATTTCCATCTTCTTGTTTCACTTCCATAGAATAAAATATAGCAACAACTCCACTACGACCCTTTTTTATGGAATTTTCCGTTATATGTGAGTTGATCATCTTAGAGTGTGGATATTTTAACCCATTTAATTCATATTCAATTCCCTCAACTTTAAATCTCATGAATAGATCACTATAGTTTGTAGAAATTGCACACGAGGTTCTTTCCCATTGGATCCCTAGAAACACATATATTTCTACACTAGGAATGGCAAACATGGGACTTGATAACTTGCAGTACCCCATACTAAGTTTGATGTTATGAAATTTTCCTCCATAATCAATAATTCCCCCATTAGCAACCAATACTTGAAAATTTCCACTATGTACATAAAACGATGGAGATGTTTTTCTAATCTTTTATCAATGAAGTTATGGATGCTACCTGAATCAACAAGTACTTATATGACTTTTTGCTTCTTAATGTATCCCATGATCTTGAGGGTTTGAGGAATTGATATACATGCCAATGCTTGAACTAATATTTCACACTTTGATCTATGATATGCATAATATCCATGTATTTTTCCTTCTCTTTTGGTTTCACAATTTTTTCCTCACTAATTTGTGGGGATGCCTCTATTTCATCCTCATCATTATTTTCCAATGTGAAAAAATTTGTTTTTTGACATTTACGCCCTTTAGACTATTTACTATTGCAACCAAATCATAGTCATTTTTCTCATGTTTCATTCATTTCCATATGTGATATCTATCTAGGTTGAGAATTCGTTTCCTTATTAGAAACAAACATATCCCTACTTCCTCCATATGCTCCAATGGTAGACTTGCAAGTAGTCGTATTCTTGTATTGAATATGATGAGAATATTTCATAGCTTTATCGACATATTCTAGTTGTTTTAAGAAAAAGATCATGTTTATGTCTTATTTTAATCCAACCATATATGTTTTCAATAGTTTTTCTCACTCATGTTATTGACCCTTGTGGGTAATACCTAAAATTATGAATTATAATAATCAATGGAACCTAAACACTTTATTCTTTCCAATTAACTAAATGAATATCATTCCCAAACTTTATGATATTTCTCTTCTAGGTCGCTTGTAAATAAACCTCAAACATAATTATAGGAATGATGGTTCATTTTAGCTACCCATTGGTATCATTGATATGGTTTTGTCTCAAAATACAAAGTTGCTAATAAAATCCTTCTCTTGTTGTCAATAATATTATGCAATTCAAAGTATTAATCTATTTTGTTCACCTATGTAAAGACATATATTCCGTAAACTTCCTTAATTCATCCTTGGGAAAGTACATACCCTTAGGAACCCATCCATGATTAGCTCCAATAGAAAGGCTAAATCCTCTTGGAATATCATTACTAGTGGGAGGTTGTTCAACCTAAATTTTTGTCTCATCTTTATTCTCATGGGTTTCTTGGATCACATTATGTCTTTTAGGGCATAACTCTTCTAGGGCTTGCAAGAACTTGGATTCTAAGGATTTATTTAATTGTTCCACCTTTATCTCAATACTATATTTTCATTGTTCCACCTTTATCTCAATATTATATTTCCATTGGGCCTTTATCTCAATACTATATTTCCATTGTTCCACCTTTATCTCAATACTATATTTCCATTGTTTCGTCTTCTATTCCAATTCATTCTTGTTTTCTTCTCGAAAAAGGAAATAGTCAACCTTTTTCAACATTTTATTATCGATTTCCTTATATTGGATCTAGAGATTAGGTACCTTGTCCTCTAAGTCCTCACTTTCTTCATGGGTCATGGGTGAACTCTCTAGAGGTTTATCCACTGTAGATTTTTTTCTAGAACCCCTTTCAATGTGAGCCAAAAATAATATTTACCTATAATTATCATGGTTTTTCTCTTTATGGAACTTTTTGAATCACCTCAAATATATCTTCCAGTAAAAAATTATGAAATTTTCAAGTTAATGTACCTTTTTAATCTCTTGTTTGGAGAGTGTCATATAGGTCAACCTTCAACCTATTACAACTTCACCATTTTGTATCCTCTATTGTTGAATTTTTTATAGGATGCCAAACCTTTGTCTTGGAGAAAAAAAATGTTGATGCATCTTATAGGGAAGACTCAGACAATGTTATGGAATAATTGGATTTTAATAACCATGAGCTCTCTCTTGAGTATATAAATAATTTGTACAAAATCTTAATCGTTAAGGAAGAGTAGGTGGATTCCATTTGGATAGGAAACTATTGTCTAGGAATATAAAATACTTTGAATATGGATGTGATCCTCTCAAACACCTCTAACAATTTGAAGTGGTATTGGGCCACTTTCCCCTCAAGGAAAATGTGTGGCTTTTCCTAGATAGCTTGGGATACTTGGAATTCCCTTGGTGGTTGGAACATTTTTATCAAGGAAGTTTCTCGGTATCTTGGGATCAAACGAAACTTTTCATGTGTTTATATTTATGAAGATAGTTAGAAAAAGACATTGTGGCTACTTTGGTGTAGTATCCTTTTCTCATTTCTCCAAGTTGATGAATATCAAATTACATGCAATACAAATAAAGACAAGTTCGATGGGCGTATTTTTCCATGCCTTGGTTGGATTCCTAGATGGACTCATGTACATCCAAAATTACAAATGAGAGAGTAAGACACAATTCCAAAAGTGTCTATAGATATGGGCAAGATTCAAAAAGAGATTAGACATCAAGACCATGAAGGACAACTAGAACCTGAACAATTTCTTGTATAAGATGAGACAATTCATACAAAACCACACAACATAAGACAATGTATGAATGGTTTTCCACATCTAAGTGGCATAAGATACCATTACCAACACATACAGTAAAGAGTAAAGTGTGGATAAGTGAATTGATGCACAATGTGTGAGCTAGTAAATGTTGTGGAGTGCAAAGGACATGCTCCAATATGTGAACATTTCCAAGGAAAGATACACTTACTTGTAGCTGGAAATTGATGGTTGTTGGCATGATTATATAGTTGTTCAAGTTATCCAAAATTTTCAAGAATTTGACAATGTATTTTCCTTTAGTTTCCATTATTTGAAATTGAATCCTTAGGAATATGATAGGATAAAAATATAATTGTAGCATGGTGCCAGACCAATAAGGTAACAACTACATAAGATCAATCCCAAGTACAAAGTGAAGATCAAAGAGGAGATACATAAGATGTTGGATGTTGGCATTATCTATCTAATTGAGGAGAGTGATTGGGTATATCTAATTCAACTACACTTTTAGATGGACTTATAGCAACTCAATAAGGTGACCTTTTTAGACCCATTCCCTACACCATCCATGGAAGAAGCTATCAAGGAAATGGTCGAATGAGAGATTTATTTTTTTCTAGAAAATTACATTAGAAAGCAAGTGTCCATCTAAGAGAAGGACAATATGCTCATGAAATTTACAACTGAGTGGAGAGCCTACAATTTTTTTAATGACTAAAACAAACATATATATTCATTCAAAAAAGATTTGTGTTGAAGCTAGCAACATATTACATACATATGATTCTCAAGACTCCAAAAAAACTAAACATAGGTATGAGAATTCATCCAGAATCTTAAGAGTCTTAACTAAGCAGGAATTCCAAGTTGACCTATAGTTGTTCAATCTCACATATTTACCCAAAATACATATGACTCAATAATACATACTATGGACAACATATATGGACACTTCCTTCTTATTCTTCTTTTTTCCCCTCATTGGATTGAGGGAAGTTGAACCTTCAATTTCCATATGATCACGAAGTTGGTGGGTTGTTTCATATTCCTTCATTGTTGCATGTAATGAATTACTTGTTCTCTTGTTATTATAGGCCATAGAGAGAGAGTTCATATGCTAAGTAAGGAGTAAACTAAGTTTATTGTATTATAATTCAAGTGATTCAATTATATTCTTTTGGAGCAATAGAATACTCATGGCATTAGCATTATGGGTGGAGAAAACCTACTCTAATTTAGATATTTTTGCAGAAATTACCAGTAAAGAATTGCTATTGACCTAAGTCATCTCCTCATGCTGACGAAAAACCCAATTGATTTCTATAAAAGATTCGATATCCATAGCTGGTGAAACCTCAAATTGTTAGTGTCCTAACCTCCCTAACCCCTCAAGTAGATAGAATAATATGTTGTGTTATGCAATAAAGGTCATCAATAGTAAATAAAGCCTATGTATTAAAGTGAACATGTCTAATGTAAGAATTCTTACTAGAATGTTCCTCCTCTAGAAAGTTCTTCCTCTATAATGTTCTATAGAAGATATAAATAGTATAAATAAGGGTAAAAAGCATGGAAAAGGTTTTCTATTGAATTCATTTGTACTCAAGATCTACTATGTTGGAGGTTTCCCTCTCGAAGAGGCAAGTGAACTTTTCTCTCAAGATAATAAAAATATCATCTTTTGGATCAATTGTGACATTGTTCTTATTATTTCACTATTTATGCTAACTATTGTGATATTAATTGTATTTCTACTCTGCATATTTCCTTCTAGTATCTTACAAGTGGTATCAAAGCCCTTTCCTCTACATATTTTTTAGAAAAAAAAAATATAGGCTAGAGACGTGTGTTAGTGTCTTTAAAGCACAATGATATCTCATTAAGTGGGTAAAACTGTGGTTGGGGAAGAATACGCATAGGAAATACACATGGTTTCACCTTGTTGGAAACCCATGTAACCCCTATTGGTACCCCTTCAAGTAGTATCACATTAGACAACACATGTACATAGTTTTTCACTCCCACATACCTGCAGGTATATCAAGAGTCCCATAGGTCTCATGAAACCACTTGTAGCTTAGCCAATCGAATACCTAACTGCTATAGTGGCACCCAGAATAGCACTCGAGAAGACTACTCTCACGTACCTGGGTAATCAGGTAGTACAACTTAGGGTACGATTGAGCCTACTTAGTTAGAGCCTTGAGAAATTAGGTTGAGTACTATTGTTATACCCTATTGATATATAAGAGAGATATAGCACAAGGAAATCCATTATCCATAGGAACCCTCAAAACCCCAACCCTTGTCGTCAAAATAGAAAAAAACAAAAACATTATGGAACTTTTCACATCGAGTCTATGCAACCTTGCTTCCTGCAATTATCAGTATTATTTAGACAGGAGTATAACTTCACCCTTATTTGGAACATATCCCACTAGATTCCTCTCGTCGAGCTAGTTGTCATGATACCACTCTCTCATAA
The DNA here is from genome assembly GCA_032191745.1 of Picea mariana. Taxonomy (NCBI): domain Eukaryota; kingdom Viridiplantae; phylum Streptophyta; class Pinopsida; order Pinales; family Pinaceae; genus Picea; species Picea mariana. The sequence continues at coordinate 54,541 of JASDQU011404836.1, read as the reverse complement.
GCCTTTTTCTTGTGTGGACCCACCCACCCTCTCTGAAACCCTTATTTGGGATCCATATCATTAGATTCCTCTTTTCATGTTGATTAAAGTGATAACACTCTCTCATAAACCCTTTTTGTGCAGACCCACTAGCAAAATTCTTGCCAACCTCTCTCCTCAATGGCCACCTGCAACCAACACCTTGATAACCACCTCATTTCCTATTGAATTATTGTAACTTTGAAGAATATTCTACTTATATTTGAGTCATTATTGTATAGATCCAATCCCCTTTTGTGGATTGATCAAGTCGGGTCTTGTATAAGATCAAATCCCATTTTTTGGATTGGTCAACATGTATTTGTATGGTGGTATTTGTAAATTCAACCCTTAGTAATTGTAAAGTGGTTTTAGCCACTTCTAGGAGAAGTCGATTCCACCAAGTGAAGATACAAAACCCTAGCGCCACCTCACAACTTGTATTTATATGTGAGGATGGTGTCTCATTTGTAAACACTCACTCACTCATCTAGTGTGCATATATTGAAGATAGTTGCAGTTGCGGGAAGAAGTTTAACGAAGAAGAAGAGAGGCACATGCTTGGTCTTGGTCTGTCTTTGGTGTTTTGGTCTTAGTCTTGGCATTATATTGGCAATCTATTATTGAGGAATTTTTGTTGGGTTTTCTTCCCCATGATGGTTTCCTAGGATAAAATTATCTGTACCTTGTGATCATGTTTCTTTCAATGATCCTCTTTATACTATTGTTTTGGAAATGCATTGAATGCTCATGAAATTTGGAAATAACCTAATAATAGCAGTAAAAACTTAACATGGTGTCAAAGCTTGGCTAAATAGAGCATCTTTCACTGGGTATCTAGACGTTTATGTTGTCGTACAAGAAAATCAGGGATTTTTACTGAAGGATTTTTTACCAATGACCACCTTGGGAAGTGTGCCCTGCCCTAGCACATATTTTGGCAGCTTGAGCAAAAATTTTCAGTGGCTAGATTCTCCGAAAAGGCAAACCCTAGTTTTGAATGGTACCAGAAAACCAAAACCAGTACCAGAAGTATCAGTCTAGAATTATGCAGGTCAGTAAAACTTGGAATTTTTAGAAATAGTCTGCTCCAGCAAACTCACCTCATTCCATTGCATCTCCTGGTAACTTTAGTTTCATTTTCTGAGAACTTTCATTTTATGGTCATTTCTTATCTCTAGGTCAAGATGTTTGCAAGCACCAAGCTTTTTGACAAGTTAGAAGGTGACGAAAAATTTTTCTCCTGGAAGTACAAAATTGGACTCATTCTTGAAGAGAATGGCCTTGCAAAATTCATAAAAGAAAATGTATTGAAGCCCGAAGAATATGAATCCAAAGATAATTACAAGAAGGGATTAAGGATAAAATGATAATTTCATACTATATTAAAGACCACTTGATCCCTCAAGTGTCTTCTAAGAATAATCCAAAATATATGTTTGATTCCCTAACCAGAATATATGAAGGAAGGAACATCAACCGGAAGATGAACTTGAGAACCCAACTCAAAAATACAAGAATGCAAAAAGGAGAAACAGTTCAATATTATTTTTCTAGTGTTTCTCAATTTAAGGAACAATTAGAGGCAATTGGAGGCAAGATATATGAAGATGAACTCGTGATGAAAACTCTTAATGTTCTCACAAGACCTTGGGATTCCTTCATCCAAACTATTTGTGCAAGAAAAGAGAAACTCCAATTTGACAGCTTATGGGAAGAATGTGTTCAAGAAGAATCAAGAGTGGCTAACTGAGAAGCCATTCTAATAAGAGATGAATATCAATCCCTAGTTGATCATGCTAAGGGTGGAAAAGGAAAGTCTCATTTTCAAAAGGGGTCTCACTCTCATAAAGAATCTCACTCTCCAAAGAGATTCTAGAAATAGCATAAGGGTCAAAGGAAGGAAAAATATTTCTCCTCCTACCAGTGTTATCATTGTGATAAGATGGGACACATTGCTAATAATTGTCTTTCCATAAGGGAATAATACAAGAGGATAAATAACAAAAGACATCATTCCCATGCAACTGAAGATTATGAGCCACCCAAGAAGTTAGCTAAAGAAGAGATTGAAGAATATTTTATTTTTTTTCTCTCTCAAGATCTGTGACACCTAGAGAGGATACTTGGCTCATAGATAGTGGTGCCTCTAATCACATGACAGGTCAAATGAACACTCTCTGCATCCTTGTAGAGAAGAACTCCCTCAAGAAATTTTCACTTGGAGATTATTATCAGTACCCAATCAAAGGAATGGGAGAAGCCACCTACAAACTTGATTCAGAAACTCCTATGAGAATGAAGGATGTGCTTGATGTACCAGGTTTGAAGAGAAACTTACTTTCTATTTCTTCTCTAGATAAGAAATGTTTCAGGGTTGCATTTGTAGATGGTAAATTTCTTATGTGGTCTAGAGGAAAAACTATAGAATATGCAATTTCTATTGGAATAGAAGAAGGTGGTTTGTACAAGTTAAAAGGTCACTCAAATGTAAATTCCTTGTGAACTTTGGCATAGAATACTAGCTCACATCAACTACAAATCCTTACCATATGTAAGAAAGGTAGTTACAGGTTTACCAAAAATAAAGGTTGATTATGAAGGTGTATGCAAGGGATGTGTGCAAGGAAAGATCACAAAGACTCCTTTTTCTAAAGAGAAACAGTAAAGTAGAACGAATCTTGGAAATTTTCCACACATATGTATGCAGTCCAATGCCATCAACCTCACTAAGTGGTTATGTATACTATGTATCATTTATTGATGATTACTCTCGTAAAACTTGGGTTTATTTATTGAAGTCAAAAGATGAAGTACTTAGAAAGTTCAAGGAATTCAAATCCTTGGTAGAAAACCTATCTGAAAGGAAAATCAAGAAACTCAGGTTAGACAATGGAGAAGAGTACACTTCAAGTGAATTTGGAATATTTTGCAGAGATTCAAGGATTAAGAGGGATCTCACCACTCCCTATAATCCTCAACAAAATGGTGTATCAGAAAGAAAGAATAGAGTGATTATGGAAGCAGTAAAACTATGATTCATGATCAAGATATTCAAATGCATTTATGGTCTGAAGCAGCAAGAACAACAATATATGTCCAGAGTAGATTATCCCACAGTGCACTTGGATTCAAAACCCCCAAATAAATGTTCATCAAAAAGAAGCCAGAAGCAAGCCATCTCAAAATATTTGGTTGTCCATTATTTGTACACATTCCGAAAGAAAAGAGAACTAAGTTGGATCCTTCATGAAAGAAGGGAATATTTCTTGGATATTGTGAGGTCTCTAAGGCATTCAAAATATACACACCATGTTACCATCATATTGAGATCAACAAAGACTTAACATTTGATGAATATGAAGCACTCAAGAGATCAAGAAAATGACAGCTTGAAGAAGTATATGAAGAAGAATTTGTAGCTCCCAGAGTTGCAAAACCCATGAAGGAAGTTGCAGTTACCCCTGATGATGAGATTCCAGAAGATCGTGATATGATAGAATATCAAGAACCTCCCCATATGACTATCTCTTAAAAGATAAAGCTAGCTTGGGCTAGATAACTCATTCAAGTCGCAGAAAAATATTGTGCCCTAGAAGGAACCATGAGACAAAGCAAGAAGCCTAAGCCATTATCCAGCTATGTGGCTTTGACGTGTGATCTCGTAGAGAAGGAACCTACTTGATTTGAAGATTTCATTTAGAATAAAGAATTGATGGATGCCACGACATAAGAATATCATTCCATTATGAATAATGATGTGTGGGAAGTATTTCTCAAACCAAAGAACAAATATGCGGTATCTTCCAAGTCAATATACAAAATAAAACATGCAGCAAATGAAAGTATTAAAAAACATAAGGAAATATTTGTGGCTCGTGGATTTTCTCAAAAGGAATGTATTGACTATAAAGAAACATTTTCTCATGTAGCTAGATACACTTCTATTAGAACCATCATATCTCTTGCAGCCAAAATGAAGTGGAAGTTTCACCAGATGGATGTGAAAATAGATTTCTTAAATGGTGTTATTGAAGAATAAGTGTATATAGAACAACCACAAGGGTTTGAAATTGAATATAGAAAAACTCAAGTCTTCGGGTTGAAGAAAGCTTTGTATGTGTTGAAGCAAGATCCTAGAGCTTGGTATGGAAAAATTGATAGTTTCCTGACAATCTTAGGCTTTACCAAAAGTAAATTTGATCCTAACTTTTAATTCAAGGTTATGAATGATGATCTATTTATATTCCTACTATATGTGGATGATTTATTCTTGAAAAGAGAATAAAATATCATTACATATTGCAAGAAGAAGCTCACTGCAGAATTTGAGATAAAAGACCTAGGTCTGATGCATTATTTCTTAGGTCTTGAAGTTTGGCAGAGCCCAGAGAATATCTTCCTTAACCAAGGTTTTGATGGATGATATTGACCACTCGTCAACTGAAAGGGAATAGTCTGGTCTAAGGTTGTTTAGGTGTAAACTAAGTCATTTAAGGTAACTTTTCCTGACAGGTTTAACGGCTTAGTTCGCAACTGAAAGGATCTAGCTAATTAATAAATGAAAATTTGTTTAAGATCCTAACTACTAATTGTTAGATTTCAAGTATTTATAATGATCTATTAGATTAGATAACCTTACACTTAATTACATAGATTCACAAAATTTACAAGTTTTACACAGGTACAAGATTTACTAGAAACCTTGTGAAAACGAGAATTTCAAAGTATGTAATGGAACTTAATCCTGAAAAATCCATTCTAAACAATATCTATAAATAATAAAGAAAAAAAACAATTCAAACTTCAATAATACTGAAACAATAACATTCAAGCTAAGATAACAATTGAATCTAAACTAAATAATTTTGAATGTAATTAATGAAAGATAAACTCTAATGATCAAAGCAGTTCGAGTTAACTTGATAATATTGTTTTACATTCAAAATCAATCAAACCAAATCGTGTGACACTATAAATATTTCTAAGAGAATATAATAAAATATATACTGATCAAGAGCAGAGTTGCAATCTAATGGTTGAATCCTCTCCCTCAAAACTCTGTTAGATTGTCCACCTATAAAAGAAATTCTTAGAGAGACAATGCTGCACTTCAAGTCCAACAAAATTTTGGTGAAAGAAAATTCAACAAAATAGAGTAGATTTAATACAGATAAGGAAAGGAAACAACTTTGAGATCAATCCTTTATGGAGAATAATAATGTACTATTTCAATTAACGAAACACATTTCATTAAAAAGAAATAATTAAACATATATAATATGCATAAGAAAAATCTAATACATTTTACACATGCATTTATCTATCAATCACACAAAGAATTGATAAAGATGAGATAACGAATGATATTTTTTAAATATTAATCTTTGGAA